>RJWJ010048618.1:0-10524 GCA_004363605.1 Indri indri | reverse complement strand
TGAGACTGCCCTGGCGATGGCAGAGCTGCACAGAGGCCAGGGTGGCTGCAGGGAGTAAGGGAAGACGTGAAGCGTAGTTTGAAATCATAATTAAAATTTCAAAAAAACATTCTTCTCAACCTGATTCTTACCAAAATAACATTTCTGATTTTTCCTTCTCCATCTAGATAAAATAAATGAGTCAAGGTGCCAGGTGTGTTATTACTAGAAATTATTAGAAATGATAATAAGCCCATGCTATCTGATCTACTTTCAGTTATTGCATTGATTATCATCATAATCACGATAATCACCACCATGACCACTAATAATACAGTGGCTTCGCAATTTACATCATCTCATTTGACCTTGCGATAATGCCTGGATAAGGGTTACTTTCCCATTTTGCAGATAAGAACATTTTTTAGATGCATTATGTGACTTGTCCAAAGTTGCTTAGCTAGTAAATTCTGGAGGGGTATGAACTAGAATCCCAGTGTTATTTTTGCTAAACCACACAACTTCAGTGCCAACAGCATTTGGTATACCTGCTCAGAACATCTCTACTTTCCATAATTTTCCCCTTTAAGAAGAAAGACATTGCTAAAAAAGATCGGTTTACCTAATAAGAAAAAAGTAAAATGAACAATGACATTTATCACAATATTATATGTCATAGTAAAAAAATGAGAAACGGCCTGAAAGCCCAATAATAAGAGATAGATAAATGTGGTGGGCAGAATAATAGCTGCCCAAGATGTCTACAACCTAATTCCTGGAACCTGTGACTATGTTACCTGACATGACAAAGGGGGATTAAGGTTGCTGATGGAATTAGGTTGCTAATCATGGAGATTATTGATTGGGCTCAGGGGTCCTTAAAAGTAGAAGAGGAAGATTTGACTATGGGAGAAAGGTACAGAGAGAAGCAATGTTGCTGACTTTGAAGATGGAGGAAGGAGCCACAAGTCAAGGAATAAAGGAAACTTCTAGAAGCTGGGAAGGACAAGGGAACAGATTCTCTTCTACAGTTTCCAGAAAGGACCGTAGCACTGCTGACACTTTGATTGCAGCTCAGTGAAACCCATACTGCAATTCTGACCTCCAGAATAGTCAGATAATAAATTTTTGTTGTTTTAAGCTGCTATATTTGTGGTAACTTGTTATAGCAGCAATAGGAAACAAAGACAATAAGCCAACGTGGATTGTGTACTTGAAGCTCTGTCACGTAAACATTTAAATGATATTTGTGAGGTCTATGTAATAACATGGAAAATATTTAGGATCTACATTTAAAAAGCAGTGTACAGATATGTACATACAGTGCAGTTAAAACTATGTTTGAAAAACAAAGGAACAAAAACCTTAGCTGAGTGGATAGAAAATCTGGGAGAAAATTCACAAAACTGTGAACTATGAGTAATGTGCGTGGTGGAATGATGCTGATTCGTTTTTCTTTTCTTTCAACTTTTGTGAATTTTCAAAATTTCCTTTAATGGGCCTGTATGGAGAAAATACTAAAATTAAGTTTTAAATTTATTCGAGAAAGTCAAAATCCCATCTAGAGTGCTGCAATGGTACATATTGCCAGACAGGACACCATCAATCATCGCATCTCTGGTGAAATAACAGAATTCGCTCCCATTTTATCCAGGAAGCCATGTGGAGAAACAGTTATCGTTTTAGCAGCTGGTACCAGAATTCCTATGTAGGGAGAGACCTGTCTTAGTCGAGAAGTGGAAAAGAAGCTTTGTCAAATTCACTAGCAAGAAGGATGTCCCCAGGACCGAGTGTTAAGCCGTGCTCAGATTTCACATGGAAGAAGGCGGCTGGAGTCAGGAGAGGGTGGAGACGTGGCAGCTGGGACTAGAAGAAAACATTTGAAGGAAAACACACACCTATAGCGTGTTTTCAAAGGAAGGCAGTGTGTTGTGGAAGGGATGCCTCCCTATTACACCTGACCTTCAGCAAAACTGTAACTTGTCCATGTTTGATTTGATTTCATGGGGAAACTAATATAGGGGGAGAGATTTGCATCAAGGTTGACTCAGGGTTGAGGCCGGGCTAGCCTGTGTGGATGGGGAGAGTGAGCTGAGATCTAAACTACATGTCCTGTCAAAATAGGATCTCCACATCCATCAGTGGTGTTCCTACCATGTGCCTTCAACCTTGCTCTGTGTTTACTGCCCTGCTCACCACCTCGCCTTCCTACGTACCTCATGCCCATCCTGTAACATGTGGCCCATTGCAAATTAGCAAGTGTTTGCAGAGCCGTTTCACTACCTCGGGTTGCATTTCATATACAAGAAGCCAGCCCTTGGATTACCTGGGATTTGCGCCAGTTTGTTGCAAAGCAACCACTAAACCGTTCCCCTGAGAGGCCACAGAGGCTCTTCATCACTGATGTTGCCAAGGGACTGAGAAGCTACTCATACTCCAGTGTGAGATGGTTTGAGAGCTGGTGCCTGGAATTTGTCAAAGGAGTCATGGTGCGTGGGCTGTCCTCGAAAGCTGCTGGGAGATGACATTTGTTGGAGGACCTATGGGGATTCGATATCCTCAGGGTACCCTTTAGAGGCGAAGGAATTCAGCTCCACCAGACACTCTAGAAACAGCTCAGAACTCATGAGGTGCCCATGATTGGAAACAAGGAGTCTTCCCTGGAGACCCTCTGGGCCAAATCCAACATTTTTCACAGTGGTCTCTCTAGAGTGGCAATAGCTTCTGGGGTTTTCTCCTGTCCTGTCTTGAGAATTCAATGGATCAAAACTCTCTTGGGCTCAGGTGATATTCCAGAGGCCTGATGTCTGCAGTGGGTGGCAAAACTCACTACCAAAAATGTGGGGGGTAGTGATGGTGACATAAGCGTGTGCATGTGTGTGCATATGTGCTCGCCTGCGCCTACATGGAGGAAGGGAGGGCAGCCGGGAGTGGATCCGGATTGTGTGGGCCTGAAGCTTGTATGATTTTGAAGGTCCTCTTTAAGAAAAAAGAACGCTATTTTACAAATTCAAAATTAGGCAAAAAATACAAGTATGTATTTAGAATGGGAAAAAAATCACAATAAATCACAACTATAAAAAAGCTGACAAATACTAAAAGCACCCCAAAATCTGGAAGCATGACCTAATACCTTAATTAACTCCTTGACACACGTTATACTATTTTTCCTACATTTTTTAGCTGAATCTTTCTTGCTCACCTCTTCAAGTGACAATGAGTTTGTAATGTTTTCTGTAACAGGCACAGAAAGATTTATTCTTTCCTCTATCTAGCATGATTGGTTAATTTTTTAAAAACATCGATAGTTTAGAAATTGATTTTCAGCTTCATTTCTGTCCAGGTCGCGTACATTTTTAGAATTCGTCATCAAATTTGGACAACCTATCAAGTTTTTTCCATGTATGAGCTGTCAGAGTTCAGGGCGTTTCAAGTTTCCTCACCCAGTGACTAATCTTAAACACTCTTTGAACTAATGATACTCATTACACAATTTGTCATTGATGTTCTTGTTTAGTGGTATATTATGATTTTTATGTTAATCATTGTCAATGTTAGTATTTCTTGTCAAATTGTCAAGAAATTTAGTTTTCTTCAAAAGTGTTTCTATGATTCATTTCCTTTCATTAATTTGATTAGCAAGCAATCCAAGAGCCTATACACTACTTCTATTCAAAAATTTATTTCTTCCTCTTCATGCATTATTAATTTTGTTATGATCTAAAAGGATTTTTCAATTATAATTCATTTCGCCATGTCAGAATAATCTGTAGTGATTTCAGGCAGAAATATACACAAATTTCTGTATGTAATATACAATGATTTCACTGTGTGAGGAGTTTATAATGGTATACACTGAACTATCACAGTCGATTCATGATGGGAGAGAACTTCCATTTTGACTTGAGGTCACAGTAAACTAAATCCTCTGCTTACAATTCTATATGTCTCATGATCGAGAGGTTTTTCACAAAGTAGCTTTTGGCTCTCTATATTTCAAATTCTGTTTCTCCTCTAATACCCCACACTTCTAGTAATACTAGGCACGATGGCACATGTTACTATTGATGGCCTCTGTCCCATGCCTTTCTATAGTGATTCCAGGTGAGACATCACAGGAGATGGTACAGGTATTCCTGGAGGCCATTCCTATATCAGGATGGCTGCTAATAACTGAACTATGAAATACAAATATACCCCACTAAACCCAAACTGTTCCATTTTCAATGTCACCTTAGGCATATTCAAAAATGCCATGACCATCTCAATGCCACCGCATACAAGGAAGGGAAAGCCATAGTGGGAAGAGACAGTAGTCTTACCTACTTATGGGTGAGATTTATTACTTTTGCAAATTTTACAAAAATGTATGACCATGTAAACACATTGCCTTAGAAGGGGCCCAGGTATGCTGTGGAGCATTTATGCTTCGTTAGCTTCCTGATCAATCCATCTCAGGGGGCAAGAGTAGGTAACAGATGATGCACTCTACTAGAACCTTCTCTATTCTCTATTGCTAAATCCACCTACATTCTTACATACACATATTTTTTTTAATACACACTCAGAGATGCCATGTCTCTTTCACTCACGGTTCCAACATTTCCAATTAAAACACTATGCTAGAACCATAGTTTAAAGCTATATATTATAAACAGAAACAATTATTTAGCAAAATGTTATTTTTCCCAAATGAAGCAAGAGTTTTACTTTTCAAGTTTTCAAAGAACTTATTTGACTACTTCTCTAAAGCTAGTACTTTGCCAGGAATATAGGGTAATTTAAAGGAAATAAAATTATTTTTACAGTAGCACAATGATGAAAGTTTCAGCACTTTTCAAGTTGACAAAAAATTTATTTGACTACTTCTCTAAAGCTAATACTTTGCCAGGAATATAGGGGAATTTGAAAGAAATAAAATTATTTCTACACTACCACAAGGATGAAAGTTTCAGCTTCTTATGAAAATGACAGAGTTCAAATAAAGTATAAAAAAGAAAAAAAAAGCCACCAGGTTGTTTAAAAAGGTTTTATTCTCTTGAATAGCAATGCTTACCAGTTTGAATAAGATGAGCATTTCTTTTTCAATCTCATCTAGAAAGCTTTTATAATTGAATCTCAATTTATTAATCATTTCTGTATCTGTCATCAGTGGTCTGAAAAATCTTAATAAAGACTCTACTGACATTAGTAGATCCAGCTCAAGAATTGTAAAGACTCTTTGTGTAAATACATACTGGGAAAAAAATAAACCTGAGTTCTCCTGGTTCTCGATCACTTCTTTCTGGTCCGTGTGTGTGTGCGTGTGTGTGTGTGTGTGTGTGTGTCTTTCTCTTACACACTACCCAAACACTTCCTTTTCAAAATATTATGATCATCACTATCTCTGTCACACCAGGGGACTTTTCGGTTTCTAAAAATAATTTCAATTCTATGGAGTCAGAGTGTTTTTAGTTACAGCTGCCCAAACAGTGAGGTTTCACATCAGATCCATTTGAAATACCATTAAATGCTTAGAAAATGATGGAAACACAAAAATTGCATTGGAAATTAGGATAACTAAACCTGATTAAAATCAACTTCTATAACGACCAAAGGATAAGATACTAGTGTTAATGGTTGATCTGAGAGGCTTGATAGAAAACCTGATTCCGTTTTTTCTTCCTGATCTATTTGCCTTGTTTCCTGCTGCCTTTTTTTTTTTTTTTTTTGGTCCCGCACTATGTTGACAACAGTTAGGACTGGTTTGGGCCCCATGCTTAACTCCTTTTCTACCAGCCTTCCTGAAAAATCCTAAACCTAGGAGTAGGAAACTAGGTAGACTTTAAGCAAAAAGCATGACTAAGGCCAGTTATTTCCTTCTTCCTTCCTTTCCAAGTCATCTGCTTTTGATTTAAAATTTTTGTATAACTGGATTAAAATTTTTTCTCTTCTTTGTACATATAGTGTGATGGATATAAGCGATTTGTTTTATTACTGTCTTCAACCATGGGAAACAAATTTTTTCAGCCTGATTTATGATGCTTATAAAAGGCATAATGAAGACTACTTAACTGAATTCTAATAATTGCACAATTCTTATGAAAAGCTTGGTGGTGCAAATGAATATTCATAGAGACTACCTAAGGAATGTAAAATCCATTGCTTGCTATAGATATTCATGGACTCTAGGTTGAGAACCTGCACTGAGACTGATAGTATTAGTTAGTTAATGCTGCTTAACAAACAACCCCCAATTCTCAGGAGCCTAAAGCAACATTTTCACGCATAGGTCCATGGGTCAGCTATGGCTTGGCTGGAATCATCCAGGCTTAGGAGGACTTGGCTCCAGGCTGCAGGTTGATTTTAGGTGTTCTTTTTTTTTATTTTTTTTTGAGACAGAATCTTACTCTGTAGCCCTGGGTAGAATGCAGTGGCAGCATCATAGCTCACTGCAACCTCAAACTCCTGGGCTCAAGTGATCCCCCTGCCTCAGCCTCCTGAGTAGCTGGGACTACAGGCATGCACCACAACACCTGGCTAATTTTTCTATTTTTAGTAGACCTGCTCTTGCTCAGGCTGGTCTTGAACTCCTGAGCTCAAGCAATCCTCCCACCTCAGCCTCCCAGAGTGCTAGGATTACAGGCGTGAGCCACAGAGCCTGGCTAGGTGTTCTTCATGTGTTTCCTCATTCTCCTTGGACCAGCAGCTACTCAGGCATATTCTTCCCATGGAAAAATCACAGGAGCATAAGAGGTCAAGCCCAATCACACGTTCCCCTTAAGCTTTAAAGTTCCAGTCAAGTTTGCAAACTTTCCACTGGCTAAGTCCAAAGTCAAGGGGTGGAGATGCACACTCTGTCTGTACTATTGCAATGCTTGGTCATACAGCAAAGGCAGGGGAGGGAAGAATTAGTGACAACAATCCATCTTCCACCCTGACCATATTTGTCTATGATTGAATTCCTCATTTGTAAAATGAAACACAACACAACAAAAACAAAGAAGTTTACCTCCTAGAGTTGTAAGGAGTAAATAACTTAAAACAGTGCTTGACATGCACAGAAAGATCAATACATAAAGTTAGCTATTATTATTGCTGTCGTCGTCATTGTCATTTGTATTGTTTTGCTTCTCTTTTTGCCACAGCTATTAAACTTAGAGACAAATTTTCTGCCCTCTTCTGGCAAGCACGTAGGGATATAGTTTGCACACCAAACTTACACCAGAGCTTTGTCTTACTTTCTTATTTTTAAATGTGTTTGATTCTTTCCTGAATTATTTTTTCATCATGTTAATTGAACATATTGATGTAAGCAGCCCATAAATGCTTCTCTATATTACTAATTGTAGAATAGTGAATGAATGAACAAATAAGCACTACTAACTTGTTGCTTTTCCTTTTCTTTTAACCTTGACTTTTTACGAGTTTGCGATCTCTGTGAATGCTATGGTGGTCCTTTTTCTGTATCCACACTAAGCTAAATCAATTTTAGATTTAATGAGTGAGCAGATGACCTCAGCCCACCCTCAGTGAGACCCCTTTCAGATCCCCTATGCCCCAGCTTCCACTTTTCCCCCTTCCTCACTGGACCAAGCTGCCAAGGAGCCTACCTGGTTCTCTGCCACGTCCAATCTAGTCAGGGCCAGGCTATTAGACAACGAACGTGCCCCCAATGTACCTCAAGACACCAAGCCTGTAGCTACAAAATAAGGTCATATTCCCTTTAATATCCAAATTCTAATGGCTCAGAGCCCCATATCAACATGGAGATGTGAGTTTTTGAGTGTGGTTGGTAGTTTAAAGAATGATAAGTTAACCCCAAAGAAAACAGTGCTCCAACCCTTAATTCCTGGAAAAGTCTGGGGTCAAAAGAGGCACTTTAAATGGTGGGCTTGCCCTCAATGACGTTGTGCCCATTGTCCATTGAACGAATGTATATTCTGAATCCAACCACTTCTTGTCGTCTCCACTGCCACTGCCCCAGCCAGAGGTGCCACCTTTCAACAGGACAAACTTGGGAGCTTCCTAACTGGTTTCCCTGCATCCACTCTTGCTCTCCTATAATCAATTCTTCAGGATTAATCTTCTGGAAATGAAAATCAGAATATGTCATCCTCTTCCTTAATCCTTTTGTTTGTGGTCTGCCATTGCTATTGATTGAATTGTGTCCCCTCTTCAAATTCCAGTGTTGAAGCCCTAACCCTCAATGTGATGGTATTTGGAGATTGGACCTTTGGGAGGTGATTAGGTTTAGACAATGTCTTGAGGGTGGGGCCCTCATGATGGGATTAGTGCCATTTTAAGAAGAGACACCAGAGAGCTTGCCATCTCTCTCTCCCCATTGTGTGAGAGTACAGCAAGAAGATGGTTGTCTGCAAGCCAGGAAAAGAGCCCTCACTAGAACCAACCGTGTGGGCACCTTGATCTCAAACTCACAGCCCCAGAACTGTGAGAAAATAAACTTCTGTTGTTGAAGCCACCTAGTCTCTGGTATTTTGTTATGGCAGCCCAAACTGACAAATACAGCTATCGTAGTCAGTGTACACTCCACATTCCTTACCAAGGCCCCCAAGGCCCTACACAGTGTAGATGCTGCCAATCTTTCTGCCTTATCTCCTTCCAGGCCCTTGTCTCACTCACCCTGTGCTGTCCACACTGGCCTTCCTGTGACTCATCAAACCCATTCCTACCTCAGGTCTTTTGCACTTGCTGGGCCCTCTGATTGGACTTGGTCTCTCTCTGGATCTTCACATGGTGCAATCCCTCATTCCATGCAGGCCTCCCTGTACATAGCACTTCCTCGAAGAGGCCTTTCCTTGTTCCCTTCTCTAATATACACACCTTCCCCATCACTCTCCATCCCTTATTCTGCTTCATTTTCCTTTTTGCTCTTAGAAACTTCTTACATTATATCTGTATTTATAGTAAATATGTCTTAGCACACAGTAAACAGTGAATAAATATGTGTTGACTTGAGATAAATTGAGTTGAGTTCACTAAAAACAGTACCCCAGCTCTCGACTCTGGGGAGTTACTTCAGTTTTTAGTTCATCAGAAATAGTCATTTCTCCATTTAAATGGAAATTTAACAAAATAGTGTCTAGATGATGTTGACCTGAATCAGAATATAAAAAGTATTTTTATAATTATTTTGGCTTGTGGTTGTAATTTGGCACCAAGATTGGTTTCAACATGTTTAATGGCATCTGAGTATGAAAACCACACTGTCATCTGGCATGGGGACAATCGGGGCTGGGGTGGGGGCCGTTACACAAATAAGACCCTGCTCTGTTCTCTTCTTCTCTCATCTTTTTTACTTCCACTGTCATAGGAGCTCTTTGGTCCTACCAGATTGAAATTGGAATGCTAATTTTTTTTGAGTGAATGATGTTAATATAACTCTGGGGGGAAAAAAAAACACTGTCACAAAAAGCACTGGAAATGATCTCACCAAGTTGCCATCTGTATGACCTGTATTCTGGGCTGGGTTCCAGTAATGGAAATAAGTTTGCTTTGTTCCGGATGCATTTCCTCACCCAGGACCCTTTGTCAGCTCTCCCTACACGGACATCCCACAGTGGTTATTACAGAGTTAGTGCTCTGGCACTGCCGCACCTCCAGAGTCACCCAGCAGTCCAGGACACTGGCTGCAGGGGCATGAAAAACCCGGGTTTGCACCCATCTGCTCCACTCTCTAGTTGTTGACAAATGACTGGTCCTCTCCGGTCCTCTCTGTTCCTCAGTTTCCTCATTTATGAAATATACATAGTAACACCTACTTCATAGGCTGGGTGAAGCCATGCATGTAAAGTTCTTTATCCAGCCAGTGTCCTGCACATAGTAATTCTGTACCTTCTATTTCCATTTTATATATAAAAGCCATATATTTCCAATCAGATTGTTAACTCCCCAGATCCATTTACAAACTATTGCTTCGAGGAAGTTATTTCTATAGGTGGATATTTCATTTATAGATGAACTTCATCCTAAAGGATTAGTCTTATTATCTGCCACCCAGGATACCATTTATGTTAGTCTCCTAGGTCTGCTGTCACAAAATACCGCAAACTAGGTGGCTTAGAACAACAAAAATTTCTTCTCTTACAGTTTTGGAGGCCGGAAGTCTGAAGTCAAGGTGTTGGCAGGGCCACACTCCCTCTGAGACTTTGGGTAGAATCCTTCTATGCCTCTGCATAGCTTCTAGTGGTGGTCGTCAATTGTTGACATTCCTTGGTTAGTGGCTGTATCACTCCAGTCTCTGCCTCTGTCTTCACGTGGCCATCTTCTCCCTGTGTGTTTCTGTCTCCACATGGTGTTTTCCTCTTTTTATAGGGACTCCAGTCATATCAGATGAGGACTTACTCTAATGACTTCATCTTAATTGATTACATCTACAAAGACGCTATTTCCAAGAAAGGTCATATTCACAGGTACTGGGGTTAGGACTTCACCCCTTTTGGGTTATCTTTTGGGGGAACATAATTCAATGCATAAAAATATTCAGTGAAGAACTTGCTACCCCCAGCTATTGGAAGGGGTAGTGAAAGATGGGCTTCAGTGAGT
>RJWJ010048617.1:0-10526 GCA_004363605.1 Indri indri | reverse complement strand
GCTGCTTACTGTGGGCAATTATCTCAAAGTGACCCCCTCCTGTTTTGGTGGGTCCGGTAGACTGGGTGATGTTATATCTGAGAACCTTAATTCTCCTGAGAGAGAGAGCATGATCAGCTTCTTCTCTCTTCCCAGCTCCATCCCCTCTTCCTCTCATAAGCTGTGCCTGCCCCCACGCCAGCGACCCCCAACCAGGTTGAGCTGGGGGAAGGGGGACAGAGGAGAGGAGAACGGAGCCCCAACACAGCTGTGCCTGGCCACGGTGCACTCTGCCTGTGGAACATGTCCACATGTCAGCTGCTTCTCTTGTGGGGACCTGCTCAGAGGCACCACCCCCTAACCAGGGCCTCCCCTGCTGTGGCTGCCTGGCCTGGACCCGGCCTCCTCAGCCCGCTACTCAGAGCCCTCCACAAGCCCCAGACTTCTGCCGCCCCACTGCCTGCAAGCCGGGGTGGTTGTGGATTCTGTGCCCCTGTAGCTTGCCTAGTTTTGGAGGTCCTCTTTAAGAAGAGTATGCTTTGTGGATATAAAATTATGTGCAGGCCCTGGAAGGGACCCATACAGAGGGAGGGCCTGAAACTTAAGCTCCATGAGCTCCATGGTCACTTTACCACTGGCACAGAATCGGTGTATCACCCATCTGATGTCCCTGCAACCCCCAAAGTCCAGGGAGTGCACAGGCAAGCTCTTTACATAGTCTTTTGCAACTCTGAATACTTTACTTCAAGAATTTGGGGCAATGGGGCACCTATATTATTCCCTGCCTTGCTTGGGACCTTGGCCAAAACAGAGACAACAGGGAAAGCCACGTTGACATCCTGTCACAAGACCTGATCCCCAGATATTTAATCATTTGTGAGTTTTCCAGAATTCTAATAAATTGTGTCTAATAAGCCAAAAATAATCATGGCTTAAAGAAAATTAGAAATTCATTACCCTCTATATTAGATTCTTATTGTGGTGCTAACAAATTACCACAAACTGGCTTAGAAAACACCACACAAATTCATGATATTATAGTTCTAGAGGTCAAAAGACCAAAATGGGTTTCACTGGGCTGAAATCAAAGTGTTGGCAAGGATGCACTCCCCCCCAGACACTCTCTACAGAACCTTTTTCCTTGCCCTTCCAGGTCTAGAAGTCCCTACATTGCTTGGCTGGTGGCCTCCCCCTCTGTCTTCAAGTAGCACCTTTAAATCTCTTTCTCTGCTTCCCTCACTGTGACCCCCTGTGTCCGTTACACCTGGACATTCAGAATGACCTCCCCCTTTTAAGATCTTTAACTTAATCACGTCTGCAAAGTCCCTTTGGCCATTTAAGTTCGCATATTCACAGGTTCTGAAGATTAAGACAGGTGACATCTTTGGAGGGGTCACTGTTCAGCTCCCCACGCCCTCTCACGCACAAGTCGAGTATACGAGTCAAAGTCTGATCCAGCGAGGGCCTCCTGAGTCAGGGCCTCACCGCCCCCCTTCCCGCCCCCCCAGCGGGATGCTCCATCTCTGGAGAGGTGCCCTCTTCTGCAGAATCCACACCAGTTCTCACTCTGTCCACGTTCCGGACAATTGGAAGAGAAAAGAGCTGGAGAGGGCATACCTTTTTCTTTTGGACACATGCCCTCGTAAATACTTTCAGCTCTCAGTCAAGTGGCCAAATCTCCCTGCCTGGGGGCCTCAGTGAAAAGCAGTTTCTGTTAGAAGGTGCAAAAATGAAAAAAAAAAAAAAAAAAAAAAAAGGCTACTGAGATGTTTATGCCCTTGGACGTTCATGTTAGGTACGAATCAACACCCGTAGTCCTTTTGAATATCTGTGCCCAGTTTTTATCAAAGCCACATTCTCAAGAGATCCCACAGTGCTGTCATTTCATTAAAAATGCTTCTATAGTAATTACCAATTGGCTTCAACTTCGAAAACTGTCCCAATCCGTGACTTCTTAGTCCTATGCAGGGAGGCCAGTTCAGTGGGAAAAGAAGAACTGTAAATTTTCAGAATATGTTTTGTAGCATGAATAATGTTAAGAACATTAGCGCTGGGCATGGTAGCTCACACCTGCAATTGAGCACTTTGGGAGGCTGAGGCAGGAAGATTGCTTAAGACCAGGAGGTTGAGACCAGCCTGAGCAACATAGCAAGACTTCATTTCTACAAAGAAAATGAAAAATGAGCCAGGTGTGGTGGTACTCACCTGTAGTCCGAGCTACTTAGGAGGCTGAGACAGGAAGATTGCTTGATCCCAGGAATTCGAGGCTGCAGGGAGCTATGATGACTCCACTGCACTCCAGCCTGGGGCACAGAGCAAGACTCTGTCTCTTAAAACAGCAAGAACAACAAAACAAACACTCATCCAAGGGAAGAGTGAGGTCACAGAGAGCAGAAATATCTCTAATGTTTCTTGGTGTTGGTATGTGTCCTGTCATAGCACGGTTCCCCAGGAAACCTCACAGTTCCTGTGCACTCCTCTGGGAGCCATTCGCACTTATACTCACCTCAAGTGCTCTACTTAACCAGATGATGGATTGACCACTGGTAAAATACGTAATGTCAAAAAATAAAAATACCCATCAATTGGGGTTTTCTCTATACCAGTCTATGCTATCGCACCCCCATTTTCTTATTCTCCCTGTTAATACAACCTGATTCCTCTTAGAACAGTCCTTTCAATCCTATCAGCAAATGCCATTCATTCATTCATTCAGCACTTATTTATTGAGCACCTGCTATATCCTAGGCATCTTCCAGGTTCTGGAAATACAGAAGTGAATATATCCATATTGGGTTACTTTTCCCCAATTACGTAATAGCATGCATTTTAACAATTATTTATTGATTGTTTTACTTTATGCTTATTTTTTATTGGGTTCTATTCTAAAATGCAGATATATTTATTTTGCCCTATTTGTGGTCCAGGTCTCTTGTTAAGTCATTTTTTCTGAGCAAGAACCTTGTCATGTCCATTTTTCTCTTTCTGTTTCTTCAGCCTCTCCCTCTGACCACTCTTCCCCTTAGATGCACATTCTCTTTGCGCATCTATCCTAAAAAGAGAAATGTCCTCTCTCAACCATCCTCCTCCATCTTCTGCCTCTCACTTTCTGCCCTCTCATGTCCCACCTGTCACAATTACGTTTGTATGAAGATTGGAGTTCACTCATTGTGTCTTTCTCACTTTCCACTGTATGCATCAACCCCTTGCATGTGCCCTCGCGCCTGCGTTGACAGTGCTGCTCCTAACTGCGGTGTTCAAGTAGTCCCCTTGTCCATGAGGTAGGGAGGGCTCCACCTCTAACACGTAGACCCAAACATGTAATGGTCCAACCCCATGGAAGTTTATTTTCTTGCTCTTACAACCCCCTAGACAGGTGTTCAGGTGGGTGGTCAGCTCCTCCCCAGGTAGGCACTCAGAGCCCAGACTCCTGCTTCCACCTGCTGCCATACCTGGCACCTGCACATGTGTACCAACATCATCTGTCCCTGGTCCTGGTGCAATTGCTGCCTAACTGGTTTTGTGGAATCAACTTTACCATCTTCAATCTATTTTCATTAAGCATTCAGAATATACTTTTTTTAAAATCCAAATCTGACATTGACAGTCTCCTGATGAAACTCTTTAGTAGCCTCCAGTTTCTCAAAGGATAAAGTCCCACTCACCTCTCCGAGCTCGTCTCCTGCACCCTCCCCACGATCACTTGGCTTCAGCCGCACTGTTCTCGCCCTTCCTTGCTCTTCCTCTGCAGTCACAATGCTGTGCCCGTCTCAGAGCCTCGGCTTTGCCTGGGCACAGGTTAATTCCTCAGCTGGAATGCCTTCCCCCCTCTCCCTCCAAGCCTGGCTACTTCTATCTCAGGTTAACCATCACTTCCTCCAGGAAACCTCCCCGACTCTCCAGCTCTGCAAAGCTAGGACTGGTTGGTCTCAGCGACCAGTGCTTTTCCTTCATGGCTCTTACCACGAATGACCTATTGCTGTGGTCATTTGTTAAACACCCATCTCTCCTCCAACTTTCCCTCAAGAGCCATGCCTGTCTCTTTTTCTGTTCTCTCCCTTGTTCCCAGCATAGTGCCAGCTACTTACTCATGTTTATTGAGTAACAGTGCAGCTACCCCAGCGTGTGAGCCTAGCAGAGGACACATTCAATGACTCTGCTTCCATTTGCATGATATGGAGAACTCAAAGCTGAAACCCAGGCTGAAGTTTGAATTTACTAACTGCTGATGAGTATGTGTGTAAAATACCTGACTTGTCAAATGTCCAAATGACATATTAGATGCTAGACATTTGTATTTGTAAACCTGAAGACTACACTGTTGAATTTTCTACTGAATTTAACTTTGCTGTACTAATTGGAACACAAAGGACATTGTTAAAGCTCATCTAAGTCAGATCTTTGTTTTAAGCCTCAAAAGCAAAACCAGGGAAGTAAGGGGACTAATTTAGTCTTATTTCAATTTCCTGTGTGTTTTTGTTTCTTTGTTTTTGTTTTCTGCATTCCACTGGTACCAGTTAACTCCTGGCAGTTAACAGTGGCACACTTTCTTCAACTAAATCATCAGCTCCTTTCCCACTTGTCAAATCTTGGTGATATTGGCTCTTTAGAATCAGGCCAATGGCAGTAAATTGAATTTCTAAAATAGATTTATGCAGTATTTGCTCTTAAAAGATAGTATTGCACAAGATCATTATCCTTATATATACTGTACCTTTAAGTATCCAAATCAATTTAATTAAATTTCATTAGAAGCAACAGAGCTGAAACAAACTAATGAAAGCAACGGGTATGTCAGGTGATATTTATTTCTACATTAAACTGCAAAGACTCCCTTTTGGCCCTTAAAATTTAGTTTAAATATTTAAGTCTAATAGCTTTTGGAATTGTTGATGGAATTAGTTTTAATGAATCTTTAACAGTTTACCTTAAAAATAGATGGAAGTTTCTTTTATTACAGCAAAGTGGAGCTGAAGGTTCCGTTGTTAAGCTTGGTCTTCAGTCACACAGACTGCGCATCCAAATACTCTACTTCCATTTTTTCTATTTAATTCCTTTTATTGAAATAAGGAGGATGTGCATATAACTACCACTAATTTGGAATCTTTTCTTTCTCTGCTCAATGTGATTACATTAATAGGCTTATTCCACTTAAAAATGACTGAAAAATTGGCATAATTTTGAACAATCAAGATTTTGATATGTGAGCATTAATGTCGTAGCTGGTTACCTTTTCCAGAGGATGGCAACAGTTCACGTTTTGACTTTCATTTGAAAAGTAGGTCTCTGATGAAGAAGTCTTGCTTGTGAATGTAAGTGCCAAGCCCTAAGTGTTCTAGGCTGACGCATGGGTGAGTTTGGGTTGCTAAAAGCCCAACGGATTTTTGCCACATTTTTCTTTATATCTCAAGTCACTCAAAGAAAATTAGAATTGACAAGCTTTATGGGCTGTAGAGCCTTCAAGGACAGCCGAGGCGAAAAACTTGTATTTGTTACTTCAGCACCAAATAGTCTCTGTGGACCCACTGAGAAATCCTTGTGTAGAGGCCAAATAAATCTTACCAGATTAAGGAAGGTGCAGAGCTTTAAAAATCAGGGAGAGGAAAGCCAATGACCATACACTGACCAACGGTGTCCCAGTAATGACTTTGGGTTCCAACTAATATCCCCAGCGGAAATAAACAACCATTGTTCATTTTCAAGGTTAATTATTGACTGAGGCTTTTGTCTGAGATGTCCCTTAGCATAAGAAAAGATGTGTTGAATCTAACTTTTAAGGATAGAAAATAAAACTTTCAAAACTCACTTTGGAAACAGAATTGTCAATAGGAAGATCAACACTGAACTTATTATCACAGCTGTGGTTATTCCCTAATGGTGTCACCCTGCACGCCATTGGGGTCTAGTCTCTAAAGGGTATCTTTTTTTCGGAAGCAGAGGTCAGAGGCCACAATATAAGTAACTCAAAATTCTCTTCCCTGTCAAATGTCATCTCCTAAAGCACATTAATGAGGGTTTGGTATTTAGCTCCCTAATTACCAAACCCTCCAAACCTTCATTTGAGCAGCCCTTGAGATACTTACTCTTCCCTCCCACCTTCTTTCTAAGCTCTTTGTTACATGGATTGAGCCAGCTTCTTTCCCTAATCCCTTTTCCTCCTCCTCCATCTGAGAATGTCCTTCTCCATCCTTTCTCTGATTCAGCGGGGGGTGGGGGTGCGCTAGTTCTCAGGTAGTCAGGGGCCTGCGGGAGCCTGCGAACACACATTCCATCACACCTAAGTTCTCTCTTGACGTGCCCTGCCTGCTGCATGGGGTACCAACTGGTCGTCACTGGTCCCTGCCCAGTGATGTTCCCACAAGGTGACCCATTCAGAAACCAGCCGCTTCGGTATAGTGGGCACATTCTAGAAGTCCATGTGGGCTGCTGTACCCAACCCTGAAAGAAATAGGAGCAAATCAAATGAGAAATGTGATACACTGTTTCTTCTCATCCTTTTTTCCTGCTTCTCCTAAGGATCTGTGTTTGGGGAGAACTGAGTGCATTTGCTGTGGGCAAGTACTTAGGTTTTCTGAGCTGCGAGATGCAAGCAGCAGTAGAGAAGGAGGAATGAGCTACGTGCTCTGATTGCATCAGCACCAATGTAGGGGCCAGATGCGGCAGAAATAATGAAGTTTCAAAATTATTTTCAAGATTGGTTAAAGAGGAGGCAATTTTATATACCGAACAGTGAAACATAGGCAGCTGAGAGAATTACCATTTAAAGAGCAGGCAAGCCGAAGGCCACTTTTTTGTTGTTGTGAGGTACCATTTTGCCTAAACTAATGCTACCTTCAGCTCGGCT
This sequence comes from Indri indri, assembly GCA_004363605.1. Lineage (NCBI taxonomy): Eukaryota > Metazoa > Chordata > Mammalia > Primates > Indriidae > Indri > Indri indri. Next base: position 3,703 of record RJWJ010048617.1, on the reverse strand, counting down.
GCACGTACATCACAAAAGACAGATACAGCAACAGCAGAAGATGATTCTGATGAGATTGCTGTAAGCAAAAATAAAAAAATCACAAGGCTTTGGTTATCTTTGTCACAGAACAATAGCATATAAGAACTGTAGAGGCTAGTGTAAAAACTGAAATTGATTATTGTTTCATTCTATAATAATTAATTCTGTCATCTTAAATCATTGACTCCAACTAACATTTATTAGGCATCTCTGTGTACCACGTACTATACCAGGGTATCAGGGCTTCAGAAATAAACAAGGCATAGTCCCTGCCTCACAGCTGGGGAGACAGGCGGGATTGTAAGAGTCTGTAGCATGATGTAAAAGCACGTTGTTAATAGTGGGGGAAGAAAGTAGTTGCGTCACTGAAATCTTCAAACTCAGCGGCATAAATCACGTAGCAATAGTAATTTAGTGAACATGCATTGCCTGCCTCCTGTTTGTGTCGCTCAAAACTGGGCAGGATCAGATTTAACAAGTAGAAAAAGGGAAAGTGCCCTGCTAGGTCTTGGAATGGCACTATCAAAGGTGTGGGGATGGGAAATTGAGTCTCCTAGTCAGTATCAGGTGTGATTGGGGCTGAGCATGCATGGCACCCCTCTCACCTGAGGCTGCAACCTATTGTTGTTCCTATAGGAGTCGACATTGGGAATGGGGACTGAAGGGCCTCCTGAGATTTAGCACTTTAAAAATGTATTTGTGTACCCCAACTTCTCACCACCACCTATTCAGAGAAACTCCAAGCCACAGGTTCACAGCCATAGCTATTATTAGCGTCAACCGTGGGGAGAGGGGAGCTTTTGAAAATAAGGATACCCAGGCCCTACCCAGAGCAACCTAAACAGAACCTCAGAGTGGGCCCAGGCATCACTATTTTTAAAACTCCCCAAGCTGATGAGCCACATTGCCCTTAATGTATAGAAGCAGCGGAGTCACAGCACACCAGTAATTACAGTACTGATGTGTGTTAGTCAAGTGGTGAGAAGATGTTCCTGGGAGCAGCTCCGAGCCTGGACGAAGAGTTCTAGCTCATCCTCTGCACACAAACCTCACAGACTCCTGTGCTGACCTGAGGTGAACGTCGTGCACCGTTTCTGGAGTAAGCACGAGTGTGTGTGCTGTCCTAACCTCATGTAGACCATCTGAAAGCCACTTCGTCCCTTCACCCAAACTCTGTTAGTGGAAGTCTCTTCAGTAACACATTCTTCTTGGTGGTGCTTGCAGGATGTTCCAAAATATAAAATGGAGACTGTTATAAATTCAGGAGCCTGAGAATACATAAGGGAAAGATGGTAGCAACTAAACAGAGTGATCATGTCCTAGACATACCGTGACAACCAGTGGCACTGAGGCTGTGGGGATGAAGATTACCTGATTCTCAAGCACTCTGAACTATTGAAAATGAGGGTGATCATAGCTTTGGGTGATAATACAGTTTCATAAAGAAACACGTCAGAAACTTTAACACAGGAGCTGAAACTGGTGGAAGGACAGCTAAAGGGTAAGATAAAGAAAATCAGATTATTCCTGGTGGCAATTTAAAGTTCAGTGACTTTGAACTCCTCTTCTCTTTTGGATTTCTATTTCTATATACTTGGAACAATTTAACAACCTCCAGCTTTAAGTTTAATGCGTTAAAAATAAAAACCAATTTGAGGCACAGATATCATATCACATTTTTGGCAGCTTAGCTGGGTCTTGAGCTGAAGGGCACAACTTCTGGGTCATTTTGTTGGAGGCGAGCAGTAGATATTGAAAGAGTTCCTTATCATCAATAGTGAGAATTAACGGCCCTTCCCGAGTTACCGTGGCCATTTTTCATTCTCCCTTTTTCTTCCCTGAGCTTTCTCACCTAACCCCTGTGAGTTGCAGGGGTGGTGCAAAGGGGAACTGTGGTTAAGCACTCGGTGTAACAGAATTCATTAAAAAAAAACCTCTGGCTTATAGTGAGTTAAAATTTTAACACAAAAAAAATACTGATTAAGGAGGCAAATAATCATTGAAAAGATATGTGCCTGAGTTGTACATATTTATGTAAACCATCTCCAAGCCTTCTGGAGTAACAGTGGGAAGTGAATGAATAATAGATTGATTGCTAGCTTGCTAGACAGCAAATGTATACATGGCTGGAGGGACAGAGAGAGTGTCAGCTTAGCACACTAACTTTGCCAAAGAAAATGTATCTTCATTTTCCTCCTTATTGGGAAAATGAAAAAACTTTTTTTTTTCAATTGAATGGTCAAAAATTCCATATAATAAAAGATGCGGAGGGCCGTGAGATTTACCATCAAGGTAACTAATTATTCAGTACAACTATGTTTGTAACGAGTACCGATTGATTTATACCACAGGCCAGCTGGACCCTGGTCTATAGCATACAGTGTTACATGGGTTCCCATAACATCTGGAGGTCGTTCCTCAGTATCCACAGGGGATTCATTCCAGGACCTCCCCCAGATACAAAAATTAGTGGATGCTCAAGTCCCTGATATAAAATGGCATGTAATTTGTGTATAACCCATGCACATTTTCCTGTATACTTGAAATCATTTCTAGAATAATTATAATACCTAATACAATGTAAATGCTATGTAAATAGTTGCTATATGGTATTGTTTAGGGAATAATGACAAGAAAAAAGATTTGTGCATGTTTAGTACAGACACAATTTTTTTTCCAAATATTTTCCATCCAAGTTTGGTTGAATCCATGGATGCAGAACACAAGGATGCAGAGGGCCGACAGTATGTACCATCAGAACTAAAATTTTAAAGTCCCTTCTGGGCATTGTTGAACGTAGCAATGCTGAATTCTATAGTTTGGCCATTGCAGCTTTGACTCTGTATCAGCGAATGAGAGGAAAGGTAGAGAAGGTCACCCACTCCTCATGTTGCTCCTGGGGCTCCCCAGCCGCGACACAGGAAACTGCTCTAATCAGAGTTTTAATTGGGTTTCCATCCTGCCTCATTCCTTAGGCTTCCCTCTCCCCACCTCTATTCAAAGCGTCTGTGCCCACATGCATGCAGTAACTGGCCATGTGCAGACTGTCCGACTCAGGGGTTGCATTCTTTGTTTCTCTTACCACACACCTCTGAGGTGTCTGCTAATCCCATCACCCTAAAACAGGTTACTTGCAAGATCACATGTCTGTCATGCATTAGCATTTTCAGGATTGGATCTTATGAAGGATTTGAAAGGTTTTTTTGGTGTGTCCATATAAGAGTTCCTTTGTAAGCAATTTTATTATTACATCCACTTTCCTGACATTTCCAGAAATGCATATACTTAAATGGTTGCAGTGTAACCTAAACAGCATGAAATCTGAACTGCTGAACAACACATATCTCCAATCACCTGCATACGAGAGAGATGCTAAGTGATCCATTGATATCTCTCTCATCAAGTACAACCAAACCTACAGTTGTGCCACATTTATGTCTAGTGTCTCCTTAGGTCTTAGAACATATCAAATATTAGCCAGTATTTGTATTGTAAAACACCGTGCTTGCTTTCAGTAACATACAGAATTTCATCGCTTATTCATAACCAAAGAAGCCAAGGTTTTGATTAAAGCAGTGTCCCAAGCCACTCCTTGGAACCCCATGGCATACCTTCTAAATTGCAGTGGAACAGACATAAAATGATCTGCCCCACCCCCCAATTTGGTCATATTTAGAACTTT
>RJWJ010048616.1:0-10530 GCA_004363605.1 Indri indri | reverse complement strand
TTCACTTCAGTAAGATCGTCAATTGTTTGGGCCATAAAAAGTTAAATTTTTCCTTTTCGGGGACTCGTTTGCGTCTTCTCTGAGGCGTTAGAGAGCGCGTTCGGGTGGGAGAGCTTCTGCGCCCTGGGAGCCCACCCCGCCTTCGGACAGCGCCGTCTTCCGACAAAGCGACCGTGGACCGCACAGCCCGAGTCGCCCCTCCCCAGCCCCGGCCCAGGTCCGCGGCTCGCACCTGCACGCCAAGCCCCGCCCGCCTCAGATCCACCCGCGTTTCTGCTCCCGTCAAGTGGGGACACCCGTCCCGCCCCGCCGGGTTCCCGGAGGGCCACGGGCTCCTCTTTCACCCTCGCACCAACCTGCAGGGACGCAGAATCCAAACGCTACCCTGCGGAGGAACGGCCAAACTGCGGAAGCTCAGAGAAGAAATGGCGGCCACGGGCAGAGCTGACCATGCGCAGAAGGAACGCAGCAAGTTCTTCCCGTGGTACTGTGCTGGTGACGTTATCAGAGCCTTAGACTGCATTTCCCAGGAGGCTCTGCGCTTTTCCGTTAGGAACCAATGCAGGAAGTTTTGTTTACTTCCTGGGAGTCTGTTTGGCTGTTCTTGGACCAAGACTCGAGGGATCCGGACTGGTCGCTATACTTGGGACAGCTACGTGGAATTTGGCTCCTCTGATAAATCCTAGATTGACAACCTGAGACAGTGTGTACTACAGAAAATTAGAATGTGGCCCAAAGAGTCTAGCATATTGATAATTAGGTTTAATTTGTTTTGGTCGTTTAAAAGTATTGCATTTTTAGGAGCCATGACTGTATGATACAGATACATTCTAAAGCAATCTACAGATTCAATGAAATCCCTTCCCCAGCAAACACCAATGACATTCTTCACAGAAATAGAAAAAAATAATCCTAAAATTTATATAGAACCACAGAAGACCCAAAATAGCCAAACCCATCCAGGGCAAAAAGAACAATACTGGAGGACACACATTACTTGACTTCAGATTATACTACAGAGCTGTGATAAAAAAAAAAAAAAACAACAGTATGGTACTGGCATAAAAACAGACACATACACCAGTGGAACAGAATAGATAATCCAGAAATGAACCCACACATCTATAATGAACTTATCTCTGACAAAGCTGCCAAGAACAAACTTGGGGAAAGGACAGTGGGGAAAGGACAATCTCTTCAATACATGGTGTTGGGAAAACTGGATATCCATATGCAGAAGAATGAAAATAGACCCTTATCTCTCACCATTAGAGAAATCAAATGAAATTAGACTGAAGACTTAAATAAGACCTGCAAATATGAAAGTACAAAAGTAAAGCATTGGGAAAATGATTCAGGACATTGGTGTGGGCAAGGACTTCTTGAGTAATACCCTCAAAGAAAATTGGACAAATAGGATCACTTTAAGTTAAAAAGCTTTGGCACACCAAAGGAAACAATCAACAAAGCAAAGAGAGAACTCATCTCTTCCTGGTGTTGCTTGACTAGATTTGGTTTGACTTGAGGGTCTAATTTTACTTTCTCCTAATATCACTTCCTTATACTATGACATGTCTCTTTTACTCCTAACTCATTGTGTTAGCCTTCTCAGGCTGCCATAACAAAATACCACAGTCTAAGTGATGTAAACAACAGACGTTTGTTTTTTCAGAGTTCTGGATGCTGATAGTGCAAGTCAAGGTGCCGACTGGTTTGTTTCTGATAAAACATTTCAAGATTGAAGACATTCACCTGGCTGTGTTCTCATGTGGTCCATCCACTGTGCTCCTGGAGGAGAAAGAGGGATGGGTATGGTGTCTGTTCCTCAGTAGCTTCTTAAAGACCCTGTGTCCAAATACAGTCTCATGAGCCATTAGAGTTTCCCAATGCAAAATTTGGGATGAAACATTTAGTCCATACAACTTACAGATTTGAAATACCATCTTCATCATGTTCTAAATTGTTATTTGAAGTAAATTTTATCTCCCAACATTTCTTTTCCACATTACTCTAATAACAGCCCGGGTGTGTGAGCACAGGGACATCACATGACCAAGATGTGCCTGTCATCATAATCCATGTCCAGCCCTGCATGGTGAATGTTTTGCCCATACTGTGACCTCTGGAATAGTGGCAATCACAAATCTCTTTACATGTGGGCCTAGATCTGCCTGCACTATGATCGGTCTGCGTTTATAGGGTGGAGAGATGCTGTGAGCAGAGTTTCCTGGTGATCTAAAGGTCCAGGCAGTCTGGACACACCTGAGGCTCGCACCATGTACCCTTTCCTGTGGTTGATATTAATTTTTTTTCTGTTTTGTCTCTGTTTTCCTTACACTCTGTTGAGGTGGGTTACTCTTATTTGCATTTTGGATCCTGACTTGATTGAAATTACCTGGGCTGTGTTTGCCCTCTATGTTATTTCACTGAACTATTTGTAAATACTTTTGTAAAAATATGATAACATCTACATTCACAGTAGCTTTACCCACCTTTAATGTATTGTAAAGCTTTTTAAAATTGTTGACACTCACATTGATGTTTAGTTTTATTTAAAATCCAATGTGTGAGTTTATAACTCAGTTCTCTATTCTGTTCCATTGGTCTTTGTGTCTATTTTTTCCTGGTACCCTGCTGATTTGGTTACTGTACCTTTGTAGTATTTGTTTTATTGACTGATTGATTGAGACAGAGTCTCACTGGGTCACTGGGGCTAGAGTGCCATGGCATCAGCCTAACTCACAGCAACCTCAAACTCCTGGGCTCAAGTGATCCTCCTGCCTCAGCCTCGTGAGTAGCTGGGACTACAGGCGCTCACCATGCCTGGCTAATTTTTTCTATTTTTAGTTGCCTGGCTAGTTTTTTCTATTTTTAGTAGAGACAGGGTCTCACTCTTGCTCAGGCTGGTCTCAAACTCCTGATCTCAAGCAATCCTCTGGCCTCAGCCTCTCAGAGTGCTAGGATTACAGGCGTGAGCCATCACGCCAGGCCTTGTAGTATTTTTTGAAGTCAAGTTGTGTGATACCTGCAGCTTTGTCCTTTTTGCTTAGGATTGCTTTTGCTATTCTGGGTCTTTTGTGGTTCTATACAAATTTTAGAATTGTTTTTCCTATTTCTGTAATGAATGTCGTAGATATTTCAAAAGTGTACTGAATTTGTAAATTTCTTGGAGAAATATTGTCATTTTAACACTATTTAATTCTTTCAATTCATGAACATGGATGATCTTTCAATTTTTTGGTGTCCTCTTCAATTCCTTTCATCATTAGGTTTATTTGTTCAGGAATTTATTTATTTCCTCTCGGTTTCTCAGTTTGTTAGCATATACTTGTTCATAATAGTCTATGATAAATCTTTTGTATTTCTGTAGTAGCAGTTGTAATGTCTTTCTTATTTTTTTTTTTTTTGAGACAGAGTCTTGCTCTATTACCCAGGCTACAGTGCTGTGGTGTCAGCCTAGCTCACAGGCACCTCAAACCCCTGGGTTCAACTGATTCTTTTGCTTCAGCCTCCCAGGTAGCTGGGACTACAGGCATGCACCAACATGCCCAGCTAATTTTTTCTACATATTTTTAGTTGTCTGACTAATTTTTCTATTTTTAGTAGAGACAGGGGTCTCACTCTTGCTCAGGCTGGTCTTGAACTCCCGGCCTCGAGCAATCCTCCCACCTCAGCCTCCCAGAGTGCTAGGATTACAGGCATGAGCCACTGCGCTGGGCCTTTTTCTTGTTTCTTATTTTGTGTTCTCACTCTCTTTCTCTCAAGTTTTGATTAGTGTAGCTACCAGTGTATTGATTTTTTTTTAAATCTATTCAAGAAACCAACTTTTCATTTCATTGATCCTTTATATTGTTCATTTTTAGTTTCTATTTTGTTTATGTGTGCTCTGATCTTCATTAAAACTTTTTCGTCTATGAAGTTTGTGTTTGTTTTTTTCTTGCTATCGTATTAATACTTTCTTCATATGCACCACTAGGGTTTTTATTTGAAATCTTTCTAGTTTTGTGATGTAGGCTTTTACTGTTATAAACTTTTCTGTCCTTGGGCCCCCAGCAATGTACATCAACACTGCTATTAGTGAATTCACGTGGGTTGATTCTTTCAAATCCAGGTGACTTGTCTGTCCTTAGTGGCAGCAGCATGCTGGGAGATTGGTTGGGGAGTTGCTGGTTCTCAAGGCCCTAGGCAGTGTGCATTACTTCTGTTATGGCAATAGGGGTGCTGGGCCAACCCCCAGGCTCCCACGTGTCATGCACTAGTGTTAGTGGCAGTGGCTACAAGCTGAGTGAACTAGTTCCCAGGTCCCCAGGTGTTGTGTGTGTATGTATGTGCTGCCAGTGGTGCTGGTGACAAGCCTAGTGGGCTCCTCCCAAGGCCCCAGGAGGGCTGCACAGATGGCAGTGTTGGTGGAGGAGCTGGGGCAATTCCCAGGTCCCTGAACATCACAGTCAGGCTCTGGGAGAGGCAATGGTTGGTGAGGCAGGCCTGTTTTCAGGCTCCTGATGGTCTGTGTGTGTGCAGGATGTCATGGGTAGGGCAGGGCAATTCCCAGGCCTCAGGATGTCATGGTTGGGTGCCAGCAGTAGGCATTGTGGGTCTGTTAATACAGCCCCTGACTGTGTGTGCATGTCCCCAGAGACCTGTGAATGACAGCAATCCCCACGTCCCTAGCAGCATGCTTAAGCACTGGGGGACAATGCTGGGTGTTGCAGGCCTTTCTTCAGATCCCTTGATGGTGGGCATGTGCACAGGCTCTGGTGGGTGGCTGGAGTGATCACCAGTCCCCCAGATCTTGTGCTTGGGTAATGAGTGCAGAGTGGCAGGGACATTCATCAGGCCTCCTAATGGTGTGTGATCACCTGGGGTGACAGATTGGATGTGATGATCAACATGTACCTGGGCTACATGCTTGGGCAGGCAAGAGGCACATCACTGGACAATACACACCTGTGTTCAACTTCCTGGACTGTATACACAGGTGCAGATTGTGTTGGGAGGTGTGGGGCAGTCCCCAGGCCTGTGGACAGTGTGCTGGGGGTAGCTTTGGTCTAATGCATTTTGGCTCACAGGAAGCCCATACTTTTTGAAGAATTGATCACACTAGGTAATTTCTGTGAAAACGCCAAAATAAAAAATAAAAACAAGGCCACTGGATACCCAACTTACTATTAGAAAGAACTGGGCAGATAAAGTTGGTGAATTGGAAAAGTAGGCATTTAAGGAAAAAGAACATGACAGAGCATGCTGACAGTCTGGGGATGCATGAACAACTGCAAAGCGCGCTCTGAGAAGCAGGACTGGGCCCTCATCAATGAACAGAGGCAGGTGCCCAATGGGAATAGCTACCTGCTCAGACCAGTGCCAGCAGGGTGCATGCCTTCCACCCCATTCTAGACAAAAGTCCCTATGTCCTTAACAGTCTCCTCACTGTGTGCTGCATGGGGGTAAAGGGGCAGATGACAGCCCTCCATGATATGATTCAGTTGACCTTTCAGCCAGGGCCATAACCAGAAAACATTTCTGGGTCTTTGGAGAGGGTTAAATTCTATTTTGTCTGTGGGAGAAATGTGAATAATTTTTGGACAAAGGGCATACTGTGGGTTGCTAAAGATTGCTGAAAATCCTTACTATTTCTCTTATTGACAGGTGGGAGCAAATTGCTCTTCCCTTGAATCTGGGCTGGTCTTAGTCAGAAGCTTGACTAACAGAATGTGGTGAAAGAGATGCTTTGGGACTTCTCAGGGATCCTAAGAAGCCTTGCAGCTTCCACCTGGGCCTCTTGCAAACTTGCTGTAGAAGTGACACAAACCTGACTACTCAGAAACTGCCAGACTGTGAGGAATTTTGCACTGGCCACAGAAGAGGATTGGATGCTGCCCAATGTCCCCAACTACTAGACTCTCTTCTCCTAAGAGCAGAGACATTATGTAGCCAACCACGTTGTCCCGACATCATGACGCAGCCAACCCACAGTGCCCTGTCCAGTTTTTGACCCATAGAATTGTGTCATGCAAAGAGAATTCTTGTTGTAAGCCACTAAGTTTTGTCATACTTTTAAATGCAGCTGATATTAATATTTGAAACATCAATAAATTTATGAGACCATAAATAGTACTTTGATTTGAAACACAAAGGGGGTAGGTTTAGATTGAATATTAGGTTCAAAATATATGAAAAAAGCAAATTTTATGTTAGATCTCAAACTATATTTTGAATTTAAGATTTTAAATTGGCCACAGTGGCTCACACCTGCAATCCCAGCACTTTGTGTGGCCAAATGAGGAGGACTGCTTGAGCCAGAGAGGTTGAGACTTTGGGCATTATATCAAGGCCTCATCTCCACACAAAATAGAAAAATTAGCAAGGTACACTGGTGCACACCTGTTCTTGAGTGGCTGAGCCAGGAGGATTACTTCAGCCCAGGTGTTTGAGGTTGCAGTGAGCTATAATGATGCCACTGCACTCTGGCCTGGATGACAGAGCAAGACCCTGTCTAAAAAAAAGATGGTAAGTTAATCATTGCCACTTTTTGTTTTTGATCAACTGTTAATTACAGTTTTAGTCCATAAGCATAGTTACGAATCCTGCACCGATCCATTTCTTTTCTACTCATTTTAAGTGCTTACCTGAAATAAAAGAAATAAGTACAATCTTCAAGTGTGTGAAAATATGACACGTTTTTGAAATAGAAACATACAATCATATACTAATAAAAACTATAAATAGACATAAATTAATATAAGCATAGCATATAAATTATGAAAATTTGTTCTTGTGTTTTCTTTTGTAATAGAAAATCCCAAAGATAAGTGCCTCCTGTTTTTATTCTTTTACTATTCATTTATTGACTTTTGTTCAAATAAGTACCACTCACTCCTTCATCATGTCTCCCCCTGGACTCCTTAGGATGGCACCACACGCGCTGTGTAGACGCGCAGTTCACCAGGGATTGACCCTTAACAACCAACAAATGCGCCCTTCAGATTTTTCCAAAAATAACGTTTCCAAACTAACAAAATTACTGTGTGTGTTAGCATCAGCAGCTCCTCCTTCTATACTGGCACTTTATAGAGACATTAAGGTATAATAAAAACAAACAAAAGTAGTAGGAGGAGTTAACATCAGATGGTATTAGGTCTGAGAAAGGAAAAAACAGAAAGGAGAAATCCCCTTTTAGTGGGTTGGGTCACTGGTTAGTTAGTAGGAACACCACATGTAAGAAGTGAATGGAAAATGTGATTTTCATTTTGGATTTGCTGAGCTTGAGGTCCCTTTTTATAGCTACAATGAACCTTTCAACAAGGAGTCGAACCTGTTGTCTAAAGGTTTGGGAATAGCTCCAAGCTCAAGATAAATAGTCAGGACTGCAAAACCACTGAGGGTCAAAGAAAACTGCAGAGTGGGATGAATGGTGAACCAGAGGACACACATGAATGAGCTACATTAAAAAGAAATAATGTCCTTTGCCCAATTTTTAATGGGGTTGTTTATCCTTTCTTGTTAATTTTACTGAGTTCTATGCAGATTCTAGTTATCAGCCCTTTATCAGATATCTAGCATGCAAATATTTTCTCCCATTCTGTAGGTTGTTTGTTCACTCTAATGATAGTTTCTTTTGCTGTGCAGAAGCTTTTTAAGTTGTTCAGGTCCCATTTATTTATTTTTGTTGTTGCTTTGATTGCTTTTGAGGTCTTCAACATAAGTTCTTTGCCTAGGCCGATGTCTCTAAGGGTTTCTCCAACATTTCCTTCTAAAATTCTTATGGTTTAGAAACTTTACAAAAGAAGACAGACCAATGGCCAAGAAACATATGAAAAATTTCTCAACATCTCTAATCATCAAGAAAATGCAAATCAAAACCATAATGAGATGTCACTTAATTCCAGTGAGAATGGCTTTTATCAAAAAGTCCCAAAACAACAAATGTTGGCATGGATGTGGAGAGATATTAACGGAAGAACTCACATACTGCTGGTGGGACTGCAAACTAGTTCAACATCTATGGAAAGCAGTATGGAGATACCTCAAGAAATAAATGTGGAACTACCATTTGATCCACCAATCCCACTACTGGATATTTACCCAAAGGAAAAAAAGTCATTCTATAATATAATAAAGACATCTGCACTTCAATTTTTTTTTTTTAGACAGAGTCTCACTCTTTTTGCCCAGGCTACAGTGAGTGCCGTGGCGTCAGCCTAGCTCACAGCAACCTCAAACTCCTGGGCTCAAGCGATCCTTCTGCCTCAGCCTCCCGAGTAGCTGGGACTACAGGCATGCGCCGCCATGCCCGGCTAATTTTTTCTATATATTTTTAGTTGTCCGATTCATTTCTTTCTATTTTTAGTAGAGACGGGGTCTCACTCTTGCTCAGGCTGGTTCTGAACTCCTGAGCTCAAACAATCCACCCGCCTCGGCCTCCCAGAGAGCTAGGATTACAGGCGTGAGCCACCGCGCCCGGCCTGCACTTCAATTTTTATAGCAGCACAATTCACAATTGCAGATGTGGCAACAAGCCAAGTGCTCATCAATACATGAGTGCATTAATAAAATGTGCTATATGTGTACCAAGGTGTACTTCTCAGCCATAGAAAACAATGGTGAATTAGCATCTCTTATATTATCCTGGATGGAGCCGGAGCCCATTCTACTAAGTGAAGTATCACAAGAATGGAAAAATAAGCACCACATGTACTCACCATCAAATTGGTACTAACTGATCAACATGTATGTTCACATATGGAAGTAACATTCATCAGATGTGGGGAAGGTGGGAGGGTGGAGGGGATGGGTAAATTCACACCTAATGGGTGTGGTGTGCACTTTCTGGAAGATGGGCACACTTGTAGCTCTGACTCTGATGGTGCAAAGGCAATATATGTAACCAAAGTGTTTGTACTCCCATAATATTCTGAAAAAAAAAGAAAAAGAAAAAAAGAATGATATCAAAAGTTGTGCTATAGCACTAAGTAATCCTTTCCACTGAAGAACATTAAATGTGTTTTGTTCCAGGTTGGTACTAAAAAACTTTCCAGTTCATCATCTAAGGAACCACTGAAGACGGTGTTTCAGAAGATGTACATACGAGTACAGTAATTGGAAGAGATTAGACATACAATTATTTTTATAATAATAAAAACATATATTACCTGTTGGCTTAGCAACAATTGATGCTGTGTAAAGATATAATTTAATAACCTAAACCAAAGAAAAACACATGTCTTCACTTGGTTTCATTACCTCAGTTTTTGGCCATTCAGACTCTACATAGGGCAGCTTATAACACTGGAGGTTGCTCACCCAATTCGAACAATACAATGGGGCTGAGGGGGAGTTTGATGGAGGGAATACATGATAGCGAAATTAAGAGAGAAATGACAGCATTTTTGATATCGATTCCTGGAAGTCACAATAGACTGAGCTTTTTTGTCCCCTCCAAATTCATATGTTAACTCCTCATTTCTAGTGTAGTGGCATTAGATGAGTTCACTGGGAAATAATTAGGTCCTCAGTCTGGAGCTGTCGTGAGTGGGATTGCTGGGGATACAAGGAATCCCAGAGAGCTCTCTCCCCTTCTCTTTGCCAGGTGAGAATTAAACCTCGAGTCTACTGTCCACAAGAAAGAGGAAAGTCCTTTCCAGAAGCCAACCAACCCAGATCTGAAACATTCAGCCTCCAGAACTGTGAGGAATCACAACAAATTTTGTTGTTTATAAGCTACCAAGTCTATGGTCCTTGCTATATGGAAGCCTGAACTAACACAGAAGTGATAGCCAGTCATTTGTGTGGTATTCTGTCGGTCAGAAGTGAGTCACTAACCACTCAGTGCTGTCAGCCTTTGTGGAGGCTGCACAACACACAGGCTGGGATGAGGCACGTGGATCTGATTCCAACATAATGGGAAGGCATTGGAATATTTCATGTCAGAGGAGGACTAAATCTGGGTATCGTTTTTAAGTAACTCAATCTCTTACTGGTGCAGAAGGAAAAATGAGGCCCAGAGGTTAAGTGACTTTCCCAAGATCACACTGCTGGGACCCAGGCCTGTCTGAGCTGCATTCCATGCTACCTCCTGCCCCTTACTATCATCCTTCCACTCATTCTTGTTAGAATGACTACTATTAATAATACAACAGAGAGCAAGATTTAGAAAAGATGTGGAGAAAAGGGAACACCTGCATGCCCTTGGTGTGTCTGTAAATTGGTACAGACACTGTGGAAAACTGTATGGAGATTACTCAAAAAATTAAAAATAAAACTAACATGTAATACAGCAGTCAGACTATTAAGTATGTACCCAACAGTGAAATCAGTATGTTGAAGAGACATCTGCACTCCCCTGTGGATTGTAGCCCTATTCACGATGACCAAGATATGGAATCTACCTAAGTGTCCATAATTGAATTAATGGATAAAGAAAATATGGTCTTATAAACAGAATGGAATATTATTTAGCCATAAAAAAGAAAATCCTGTCATTTTCCACATGGATGATCCTGGAGGACATGACACTAATTAAAATGAGCCACA
>RJWJ010048615.1:0-10538 GCA_004363605.1 Indri indri | reverse complement strand
GCTCTAGGCAAGGGTCTCCCATTACAGGTTGTCAGAAAACAAACCTGACCAAAAAGGAAGCAGAGCTGAGAGAAGCAGAGAACAGATTGCTGACAGGTCATTTAGCACCTGGATCCATTTGTTCCAGAAGGTGAAACTTTTCAAGTACATGGGCCAATAAATTCTCTCTCTTCCGTAAGCAAGCAAAATACTCTTCGCTGATAATAATTCTCTATTTCATACCATAAACCATAAAAATCCAGATGGAATAAAATTTTAATTGTTAGAAAATTATAAAAGTACTAGAATAAAATACAAGAGAATTTTTTGTTATAATCTTGGGGGTAAGAAAGGCCTTTCTACACTATAAAGAAAATACAAATAGATTTGAATACTTAAAAATTTTAAAATTCTGTATAGCAAAATACGCCACAAACAAAATTGAAAGAGAAATAAAGATCGAGAAAAAATGTTAGTAACGTATATACCAAAGGGTTAATGTGCATAAATATAAAGACTTGCTGTTATAAATCAGTATAAAAGGCTGCCCAATTAAAAATGGGCAAAATACGTAAATAAACAATTCACACAATACATCAATAACACATCACATACAATAACACATACATCAACAAAAAGATCATTAATGTCACTAACAATAGAACATTTTTACCTATCAGATTAAAACTGTTTGCAAAAGGACTAATAGCAAGTATTTTGGAAGGAAGTAGAGGAACAGAAAATCAGGCACTCATATGCACTTCCAAGAGTCATTTAAATTGGTTCATTCTTTCTTGGAGGACTATTTAGCAATAAGTATGAAAATTTTAAATGTGGGCAGGACATTCTATGATCCCACAGGTATACTTGTAGGAATTCATCTTATGGACATACTTACACATAATGTCAAATAATAAATATCCAATGATGGAAAAGAAAATGGAAACAACTGAAATGTCCATTAATAGTGATTGGTTAAATAAAGAAACCCTAACATGAAATATTATGCAGCTGTTAAAAATGAAGATACATATATATGTACATATATATTTTTGTGTTATATGTACAATATGTATATATTTTATATTAATATTATTGTGGGAAATTACATTATGTCAAGTGAGAAAAGTAACTTCTAAAATCACGTTTGTGTATGGTTATGCTATATAAATATACTATATGTGAATATATATAATCAGTTTCATAAAAACAAAAAGGGGGATTCATGTTTACAGAAAAAAGTCTATGATCTTTGGAATGAAGTTTTACAGGGCACTATAGCTTTCTTCATTTTTGTTTTGTCTGAATTATTCACAATGAATGAGTATTACTTCAATCAGGAAAAATGTTCCAGTAGATTAGGGGAAATATCTGGACAAAGACTTTAAAATATAATAGCACAGATGAGGGCTGGTGAGACGGAGCCCAACACACTGCCAGAGTGCCAACTCATACAGAGCTGCTGGCAAGCCACTGGCAATATGCACAGGGTCATAGAAATGTCCTCCCCTTCCATAGGAGGGATGTTCTGTACTACCTTTATAAAAGTCAACAAGAAATGACCGAAATGTCCCACAAGGAACTAGGTAATGTATTGGTTGTATAAACATAACTAGGTGAAACTGCAAAACATCAGGTTGTTAAAGATTATTTAATGATATATTAAATAATTGACACTCACTGCTGTAAAAACGTAGTGCAGCTTTGGTCCTTACGCCCAGCGGTGGCAGCTGGCTGAAGTTCAGCCTCTTTGGAAAGCAATTTGGTAACATGTTTGAGGAATCAGGAAACTGGTTGGAGATGTGGTTCCCTTCATTGCCATTCTAAGAATTTTACTTCAAGAAATAATCCCCCCAAAAAAGGGAGGAAGGAAGCATGGAAATGCTCATTATAGCCTTATTCATAATTGGCGCTGAGCTCAGGAGTTCGAGACCAGCCTGAGCAAGAGCGAGACCCCGTCTCTACCAAAAATAGAAATAAATTAATTGGACAGCTAAATATATATATAGAAAAAAAATTAGCCGGGCATGGTGGTGCATGCCTGTAGTCCCACCTACTCGGGAGGCTGAGACAGTAGGATTGCTGGAGCCCAGGAGTTTGAGGTTGCTGTGAGCTAGGCTGACGCCACGGTACTCGCCCCAGGTGAGAGAGTGAGACTCCGTCTCAAAAAAAAAAAAAAAATTGACAAAATTGGTCAATAAAATGTGTCAGTCAGGAGTTTGGAACAAAAACCTAAATGGGGAATCGATTTGTAAATTATTCTTCACCTGCTCAATGACGTATCATTAGCCCTAATAATGATAAATATCATATGTGACAGGGACAATGCTTATGGCATAATGAGGGCACAATTGTCTCTACACTGTTATTACAATGAAGTAAGGATACATTCCTTAAAAGATTTGGAAGGAAATATAAAAACCAAAACAATATGACTTCTAAAGTTGGCCAAATTATGAGTATATGGCTTTTATTTTTTTAGTCCAAAATTTCTGACAACTAAATATACTATCTAGAATATAGACCAAAAAAACCATAAAGAAACACACTCAAGAATGCCTAATGATTCTCTATAGCTGTGGGATTACAGGGACTTGGTATTTTATTGCATGCTTCTCTATACTTTCTAAATTATCCTTATGATGAGCATATGTTATTTTACCTCAATTTTTTTCCTGTTATAAAAGTATAAATATTATTTTTAAAATAAAAATAATATTATGTTTACAAATATGAAAAATCTCCCTTTGGGCATGAATTAAAATGATGCTTAATAGGGTAATAGCTTTGTAAAGCATAAATCCTGGACATGTAATAAACAGAAATAATAGGACATTAAAGTGGCTATAAATCTGTGAAATATATTTATTGTTTAAGCCAACTACAGATTGTGAAATTTATAGCTTAAAGTTTTAAAGGAAAGTAAAATCATTACTTTAAAGGGTTAATTTCTACAGCTGTTTTTTCCCTCTGAATATTCAGGCTCCAATTTAAGTAAAGATCAATCAGTTTAAAAAGCTCAGAAAGAGGTGCTCTTATTAAAGATCTCAGGCCAGGCGCGGTGGCTCACGCCTGTAATCCTAGCACTCTGGGAGGCTGAGGCGGGTGGATTGTTCTGAGCTCAGGAGTTTGAGACCAGCCTGAGCAAGAGCAAGACCCCGTCTCTACCAAAAATAGAAAGAAATTAATTGGACAGCTAAAAAAATAGAGAGAGAAAAAAATTAGCCAGGCATGGTGGCACATGCCTGTAGTCCCAGCTACTTGGGAGGCTGAGACAGTAGGATCGCTTGAGCCCAGGAGTTTGAGGTTGCTGTGAGCTAGGCTGACGCCACGGCACTCGCCCCAGGCAAGAGAGTGAGACTCTGTCTCAAAAAAAAAAAAAAAATCTCAGATGAGGTGGCATCCCTTTTAGACCATCCCCTAATTATACCACCATCTGGGGACATCGTAGGGTTGAGGAAATATGTGGGGTAAACCCCCCAAACAATCATAAGCTATCCCAGCTGATGATAAACTGTGCCACCCTCCCTCTAGGGAACAAAGCAACAAACTATACCAACATGTGGTGCTAACATTCCTCCCTGGGTAGGGGGGTTCCTGGTATTGATGAAGAACAGATTGCTGAAAGGTTATTTAAGCACTTGGATCCATCTTTTCCTGAAGGTGAATTTTTTCCTAGGGTTCCTAGTATTGATGAAGGCTGAACCGAACCTAACAGCAGACCTGCTAGTTTGTTACATGCTCAGGTTATCTAGTCAGCATGAGTTCTCTGATGATCAGCAAGCTGTGTGCCCCAAGCAAAGGCTTTCTCAAAATCATCACACATGTAGGCATTCTGCCCAGTGTGAAGTCTCCGGTGTTCAGTAAGGTGTGAACTCCAGCTGAAACCCTCTCCACATTCTTTACAGGCATAGCGTTTGCCACCAATGTGGACTTTCTGATGTTGGAGAAGGTGTGAGATCTGGGTATAGGTTTTCCCACAATCATTACATTTGTAGGGCTTCTCACCAGTATGAATCCTTTGATGCTGAATCAAGTGGATGCTCTGATTGAAGGCCTTCCCACATTCCTTACAGGCATAGGGTTTCTCACCAGTGTGAATTCTCTGATGTTGAGTGAGGGATGAGTTGTGACTGAAGGTTTTCCCACACTCCTTACACTTATATGGCTTCTCACCAGTGTGGATCTTCTGGTGCTCGATGAGATGGGTGCTCCGGCTGAAGGCTTTCCCACACTCGCTGCACTTGTAGGGTTTCTCTCCAGTGTGAATCCTCTGGTGTTGAATGAGGTGGGAGATCTGGGTATAGGCTTTCCCACAAACTTTACACTCATAAGGTTTCTCTCCCGTGTGAATCCTCTGGTGGCGTGTGAGCGAAGAGTTCTGGCTAAAGGTTTTCCCACACTCGGTACATTTGTAGGGCTTCTCACCAGTGTGAATTGTCTGGTGTTGAGTAAAGGATGAGGTGTGGCTGAAAGCCTTTCCACACTCGTTGCATACATAGGGCTTTTCCCCCATGTGAATGCTCTGGTGCCTCATGAGGTGGGAAATCTGTGTGTAAGCCTTGCCACACTCATGGCACTCATAGGGTTTCTCACCAGTGTGAATTCTCTGGTGCTGAGTCAGAGACGAGCTGTGACTGAAGGCTTTGCCACACTCCGTGCACTCGTAGGGTTTTTCTCCTGTGTGGACTCGCTGATGCTGAGTGAGGGAGGAGCTGTGGCTAAAGGTTTTCCCACACTCATTGCATTTGTATGGTTTCTCCCCGGTGTGGATGGTCTGGTGTTGGGTCAGGGAGGAAGTGTGACAGAAGGCCTTGCCACACTCACCACATTTGTAGGGCTTCTCCCCTGTGTGGATTTTCTGATGGCGGGTGAGGTGGGAGACCTGCGAGTAGAACTTCCCACACTGGTCACATTTATAGGGTTTCTCCCCAGTGTGGCATCGCTGGTGTTTAATGAGGGATGAGCTCTGGGTGAAGGCCTTCCCGCAGTCCTTGCATTTGTAGGGTTTCTCTCCAGTGTGAATCCTCTGATGCTCAGTAAGTGATGAGCTCTGAGTGAAGGTCTTGCCACATTCCTGGCAGGCATAGGGCTTCTCCCCCGTGTGAATGATGTGGTGCTGAATGAAGTATGAGCTGTTGCTGAAGGCCTTCCCACAGTCGTTGCACTTGTAGGGTTTCTCTCCAGTGTGAATTCGCTGATGTAGAATATAGTCCGAATGGTAAATGAAGTCTTTCCCACATTCTATGCAGTTAAATGGTTTCTTCTCCATGAAGGTCCTTTGGTGTTTCAGACTCTTCCGTAGCCCACTCCACTTCTGGGGCCTCTCTCCACCCAGCACTCTTTGCTTCCTGATGAGGGCAGAGGCCCACCTGAGGCTTCTCTCAAGCTCATTACCCCTGAGGCCTCTAGCCACTGAGGTGTCTCCCTTGGGAGTAGCAAATAAGCACCTGAAATGCCTCTCCTGCTTTCCCAGGTCCTCCAGTGGATGGCAACACTCCTGGAGTCCCCTCAACTTGGCATCACCAAGTACAGGCCTTAAAATTCCCTCCATTGGAGAAACTGACTCTTTAGAAATGCTCTTTTTTGGAGGTGTCTCCTGAGTAGCCACAGAGCTTTTCTTCAAGGCTGAAAGAAATGAAAAATAACAATATTATCTATCTCAGGACAAAGAAAACTGATTATTTGGCAGTGGCAACATAAACTTAAAAATAAAGGTTTTAAAATTCATGTTGCTATTTTGAAAGGCATGATGTATTAATAGATTCATGTTCTGACATGGAAAGATGGCCTCAATATACTAGAAAAATGAAAAGAACCAAGTTGTAAAACAGTTTCTGTGCATGGGGGTTGATTAGCCATGATATATGATGATTTTTTACAAATCAATGAGGAAAAAATGAAAAAAACCTAGTGACATAGTAAGGTAAGAATATGAATAGACAATTCATAGAAGAAAAATAAGTGGCTCATAAATACATGTGAAGATGCTCAACATCAGTTATAGTAAAAAAGCCAAATTACTAAAATGCCATTTTACCCTTTTTAGATTGAAAAATGTTAAAAATATCCAACCTTGGTGAGTGAGCATGGCATGGGTATTCTCACACTGTGTTGGTGGGGCTGTGCAAGGAAAGAGTTAACACTGAAGGTCTATTTCACTCAGTTTTTGTTTGTCTCTGCAGCCACAGCAATGCCCCTTGGCTAAGCCCTGAGAACTAAACTCCTGGGACGTTTACATAGTTACTGGTTAATGATGTTTTTCTGTATGCTCAAGGCCATGGGTCAAGACGTACTAGGTTGTTAGCATTGTTGACTATAAATATGAAAATTCATGATGTGTAACTGGTACTTGGTACCTGGTTTGGGATCCTCACATGGCTGGTCATGTAGCAGGAATGTGCATATGTGACAGGCCCTCTTCAAGAACTTTGGACTGTAAGACCCAAGTGGGCTTCCTTCGGTGAAGACACCTCATGTGTGTCTCTGTGGTTTTGCATTGGTAGTAAAAACATGTCCATTTGACCCTCACAGAGAAAGGGATGATTGGAAGCTGTATATGACCTCTCTGGCTTGTGTTTGTTCCTGCTGTTCTTGCATTATACTTTGCTGTAAGCTGTGAGTACAATTTTTTGAGTCATGTGAATCCTTCTAGAAAATCACCAAACTAGTGGGTAGTTGTGGGACCCCCAAAACAGAGACATGACAACTGTTATGTGGGATTCTTGAAATAATCCTGATGTCATTGGATCAGGCAATGGTCTTTTAGATATGAAATCAAAAGCATAAGCAACAAAGGAAAAAATAGATAAATTGGAGACTATTGGAATTAAAACCTTTTGTGCTTCAAAGACACTGTCAAAGTGAAAAGACAAGTAGTAGAATGGGAGAAAATTTTTTCAAATCATATGTCTGATAAGGGACTTGTCTCTAAAATATATAAAGAATGCTTACAACTCAATAATAAAAGGAGAAACAACCCAATTAAAAAGTGGGCAAAGATCTCAATAGTCATTTCTCCAGAGATACACAAATGGACAATGAACACATGAAAGATGCTCAATGTCATTCGCCATCGAGGAAACAGAAATCAAAATCGTGAGATTCTACTTCATACCCACTAGGAATATAATCAGAAAGACAGAAAATAACAAATGATGAGGAGGATATAAAGAAATCAGAATTCATATACCACTGGTGGAACTGTAAAATGGAACAGCCACTTTGGAAAACAGTCTGGCAGTTCCTCAAAAGGTTAAACATAGACCACCCTGAGCAAGAGCAAGACCCTGTCTCTACAAAAAATAGAAAAATTAGCTAGGCATGGTGGCACATGCCTATATCCCGGATACTTGGGAGGCTGAGGCAGGAGGATCACTTGAGCCAGGAGTTTGAGGTTGCTGTGAGCTATGATGATGCCACTGCACTCTAGCCCAGGTGACAGAGCAAGACTCTGTCTCAAAAAAAAAAAAAAAAAAAGGTTAAACATAGAATTACCCTGTGACTCAATAATTCCACTCCTAGGTATTTACCCATAAAAATGAAAACATAACATTCACACAAAAACCTTGTACATGAATGTTCACAGCAGTATGATTCACACTAGCCAAAAAAGAAAAAAAAAGGAAATGACTCAATGTTCATCAACTGATTAATAAATTATGATGTATCCATGCAATGGAATATTATTCAGCCATAAAAAGGAATGAAGCTCTGGTACATACTGCAATGGGGATGTCCCTTAAATGTATTATGCTAATTTTAAAGTACACTAAAGATACTGGGTTGAACATACTTGAAGGAACTCCATTAAAATGTCAAAGGTGAATTTTTTGGAGAGATAAGCAGGATGATGGGAGATTTTCATTTCCTGCTTTATCTTATTTAGATTTTCAAAGTTTCTGTGATAAAGACACATAGCTTTTATTTGATCTGAAAACATCCATAAATGTTAAATATATTTGAGGCTTTTATAGCATGAGCTTGCAATTTGTAGAAAGGAAGATATAGAAAAGAAACGAAGAGCAGAAGGCAAAACCACTTGGAATTTGTTGGAGGGCATTGATTTTTTGACACTAGTAGGTTGTTCATGGAACATTATATATGTGCCAACCACAGTGCTGGGGGTGGGTGACCTTGTGCTGAACAAGATATATGGTCCTTGCCCTCACAGAGGAGGAAAGAGAAGGCTTGTACTCGGATATTTTGGACATATCCTACTTACTGCTTTAGCATCCCTTACCTTTGAACAACCACTGCTCCCCTTTCTCTATAGTATTTAGTGGGGCTGGTAATCAGAGTCTCCTCAGCCCCCACCTCAGGAATGGGCATGAGACTCAGGCTGGCCAATCATAATACTCCATGCCCCAGGCCATAATAATTGGTTCAAGATCCAAAGGGAGCTAATCAGAGTCTTCCTTGAGATTGATATATGGGGTTGCTAGGCAGAATATAAGTTGGAGATTGTGGGTAGCCATCTTGACTGCCACTTGAAAAGGCCTGTAGACTGAATGAAGCTAGAAACAGACAGAATCAATATGTAATGGGAGGGAAGGAAGGAGAAAGAGAGAAAACAAATGAGCCCCGACAATACCACTTAAAGCCGTAGATCTATCTATGCCCAAAGTCTTCCACTACAAAACTTGCCAGTTATATGGGTCAAAAAAATCTAATTTTTCTTAACCTACTTTGATTCTTTATATGCAAAAGAGTCCTGATAAATACATCAGATAATAATAATAATTATTATTATAATTGTAATAGGTAACATTTATTAAATGCTTACTGTGTGCCAGGCATTGTTCTAAGTTTGTAGAGACAACAATAGATTAAATCATTTGCCCATGGTCCCACAGCCTGCCGGTGGCAGAGAGGGGATTTGAACTTGGAACCTACACTCTTTTTTAAATCTTTATCTATTTATTTATTTATTTTTTTCACAAAGTGTCTCCACAAGAACCTACACTCTTAACCACGACATGCACAAGTGCAGTAACAGCACCTTGAGCAAGAGGCTGTGAAAACACTGAGAAGCAGTGGCCTAGAATCATGGAAGGCTTCCTGGAGGAGGTGACCTGTAAGCTTTGTCTTGAGGAACATGAAGGTGTTTGTCAGGCATACAAAGCAGGGAAGGGTGTTTCAGGCAGAGGGAACAGCATGTATGAAGGCCCAAAGGTGAGAACACCCATTCAGGTTCAGGTAGGGACAGGTGCTTCAGTGAGGTCAGGGCATGGGGTGGATGGTTAAGATGAGGGCAGGGACAGTGTGGGACAGACCACACAGGGTGCCAGGCTGAGGGGCTGGGGCTCTATCCTGGGAGTGCTGGGAGCCATGGGAAGGCATGAGCAGGGGAGGGATGGGGTCAGCTCTCAGTACGGAAGGACCCCTCTGTGTTGTGAGGGAGACAGACTGGAGTGGGGAGGCCTGGAGTCCAGGAGACCACGGAGGAGGCTGAGATGCCAGGGAGAGGAGATGAGGCCTGGCCAGGGGCAGGAGGGACAAGGCTAAGGACTGATGGGCTGTGGGGGGAGGGGCGGGAGGGGAGGGTCTGGATGGTGACGGAAACATGGATGCTTCAGTCCCCTCCTCCAATGGAGGCCAGAGTCCATAGGGAGGCTTCTTCTGGCTTCTTCCTGTTCCCTCGACATGGTAGGCCAGGTCCTACTTCTGGGTCTTTCCCAAGGCTATTCCCAATAAACATTACAATAATGACAACCATCAAAGCCGCTACTGACTGCGGGGCGGGGCGGGGTATTGCTCTGTAGCTGTTAACTCATTGATTCCTCCCAACCCTCGGTACTTGTATCATCCCCTTTTTACAGATGACAAAATCAAGGGACAGACAGACTAAGGCCACACAGCCAGGAAGTGGTCAGCTGGGATTTGAACCCAGGCAGCCCGACTCCAGCGCCCATGATTACCGCCTGTGTGTTCTGCTGCCTCATTCCTGAAAGAACCTCACTGACCATGACAGATCGGGTAGGAAGAGGGTGCGCACCTGCTGGGCATCCTCGCCCACCTGCACAGGTAACTCGCTGGGCTTCTCTCTCCTCCATCTTTGGCGCTTCCCCTCGCTCCAGACGGGAGATTACATCAGGTTTGGACCCAAGAAACCCTGCCCCTGGGGAAAGACAGGACAGTTGGCCGTGGGTGCCAGAATCACAGGGAGGCCTGGGCGCTGGGCCCTGGGTCTGCAGGGGAGACGCATACAGTGAGCGCCTAATCATTGGCCCGAATGGCCAATGCACGGCTCATTCACTAAGTGCCTAGTAAACTGCAGTGAGAGACTGAGCCATGATGAGACTGTTTAAGGCCCTGGGCGTGTGCTGTCCAAGGCAAGTGCGACATTAAAGTGTAAAAAACACAGTGTTCTGTGTTTTGAAGACTCACTGTGGAAAAAGTCATAAAATCTCTCAATAATTTGTATATTGTGATTTCCATGTGTCGAAATAATAATACCTTGGATAGCTTCAGGTAAATAAAATGCATGATTAATGTTAATTTCACTTGTTTCTTTTTATGTTTTTAACCTGGCCACTGGATAATTTAAAATGACCTGC
>RJWJ010048614.1:0-10535 GCA_004363605.1 Indri indri | reverse complement strand
ACCAAAATGAAATCTGAAAACACACCCACATTTTATTTTTCTTTGCATTTCCTACAGGTCCTGGCTTCTCTGTATAAGAAGGTACTCAATAAATGCAGGTTTTGTGAATGTATGAATGGATGAATAATGGAGTATTGGTGTCAATGTCCTGCCTTACCTTGCCTTTAGAGACTCAGAGATTTTTATTGCAGGTCTGAATGTCATCAGGATCAACCAGGCAGAGCACTGAGTTGTTGGACTGGGTTGTTTTGTATAGTCATGTGCCTCACTACACAGTAGTCCCATGCAAAAGACATTTGCTTTGAATAATCTCATGAGCTTTAAAAAAAATCACTTCCTTGTATGCTACCAATATAAAACACAAAGCTGTATGCACAAAAGTTCTAAAACCGGTTTAGCAAAAATTTTTTTGAAGCAATAAAGTTTATTTAAGTCTGTCTTTAAATCTGGGAAGAATCTTAGAGAATATTCACTTGTTATTAAAATTATGATGGTATTGAATATTCTTTATAATGTTAGGTAAAAATAGTTGGAAGATACTATGAATTTAAATAATGCAATGTATGTGTACATCTGGGAAAAATACAAGGAGAATATTAAAAAATGAATATGCCGATAATGAGAGTGCATATTTTTTCATACTCTTGTTTGTGAACATTATCAATTATTATACAATTCGCAGGAGAATGAGGAAGGCAGGGGCAGAAGAATTTTCAAGTAAAGCACTTGTGACATCCAGAGTGACCTTAATAGACCTGATATTGAAAGGAAAGTTTTCAACTACACTATATTCCACAGTGAGGTAATAGTTCAAAACATAAATAATTTCAAAATGAGAATTCCAGAATCAGTAGAAAACATGTAGACTTCTCACCCATTTCAAGAATGGAAAAGCACAGGCAATTGGAGATTACAGGATAATATCAAAAAGAGGACTACTTTAGAGTTACGCTGCGTACCTCAACCCACCTTTCACAGGAACACAGAGGATCAGTTTCCGAATCACACCTGAGGGACCTAACTTGTTAGATGCTGGCTACCTTGAACTGTGATAGCGGAGTAAAGAACTGTTTTGAGAAATAACTGAATCTCCAGAACTTCTGGGAAAAAAGAAAATTAGTTTTTCCCTCCAACATAAAAAGGCCATTCTTGAAAGTGAGATGTCTAAGACAACCACCAGGAGGGGTAAGGGGACCTCAGGAGAAGGAAGATGGAGGTGGACTCCAGATACCATGGGGCTTCAGGTGGTGACCAGCCAGAGTAGAGCTACACTTAGCCATTTAAGGGAACTGAAGATGATTCAATGTCAGCGGGACTCCACAGAATGTCCCATGTGAGAAAGAGTCAGCTTTAGAATTCTACTGAGTCCAGAAAGGGTTGATATTAAATAATCACCTGAGTACCAGTAGAGCAAGAACTTTCACACTCTATTTTTTTTTTTTTTTTAAATTCTCCTCCCTTGTCACTCCTTCAACTCCGAAGGCATTAACTATAAATAAGAGAGGAGGATCAGTCTCTAGGTGAGGAAAGAGAGAAGGCACTAAACCAACACCATCTTCTTCCCTGATTATAGCCCACAGCAGGCTAAGTTTTGGGGATAGGGAACCGGGAGAAAGCCACAACATACGAATATGTAAAGTGGTTTGATTTTTATAGAGCACTAGAAATTGTAATACTGAACTGTGTTTGGTTTAATTACTAATCTGTGATTGTAGGACTTTAATTACATAAGCGTGACAAGAAAAGTCATGAGGCCTGCCTAAAATTCCATTCAGCCAAAGGGAAAGGACCAACCTTACTGAGAAAATTTAAAAGTATGGTGGGAAGCAAAATTAATGTTCACTTTATGATTACATTTTAGAATCATTTTGTCAATGTAATAATCATGTTACTTAACATCCCTAAATTTGATGTATGTATAAATATTTAGATCACAAATAATGATTTTAACCATATACCATTTTTGTTGAATGATGAACATTTTCTTTATTCTAAATTAGGTTTGTGGTAAATTCAAAGATATACTTATTTAGTTTTACAAATATGTAAAATGTCCTTGGGGATGGTACTATAGGATCAGTTAATGGATAAGACACTATTTTACAAATAGTTTTTTCCTATTATTTTTGAAATTAAAGCCTTTTGGATGACAGCATAACCTAGTCTTAGATTTGAATATCCTTTTATAGAGACACAATCTATTCCTCTTTCACATAATAGCATTTTATACCTTTGGAAAGAGTTATATTTTCTCTGTCTTCCTAACAGTTATGTTATATTTGCCCGACGTCTGATATGAATTCAATGCCTTTAAGATTCCCTAATTCTTGGGATTGCTCCCTGGACACACGATTTATCAAATACTCTTGATAAATCTTGGATTTAAGATTATTGCATTTTACTCTTTGACATACCTAGTTAATAAATTTCAAGAGTATAATCAGGGGCATGATACTGATGTGTAACTCCCTGGGTAATTACAGGAATCACATTTAAACCTTGTACAGTTCTTCAGTAAATAAATAGATAAATAACTTTGAGGGGGGACTTAGGAAACAAGATGTTCAACTAAGGGGAGGCATTTCTAATCTAGCCAAAAAACTAAGAATTCATAAAATAAATGATAGACTTATTGTGTCTGTGGACGTCTATAACTGGCAGAACTCAGAACAGTGGGTTGCATCCTTGTTGCAAGGAGGCTCTGCTTTGTGTGCTGGAGAGGCAGATACACTCTCCAGAGACTGAATTAGAATTGAGAAATACAAAGAAACATTCCTTTTGAGGAGCTTTCTTCATTCCTGAGAGTGTCCACTTTTTACAGATGTCAGTAGAGGCACTGTGGAACTCCTGAGGTAGAAACAGCACAGGGAGCTGTAGCTGTTGCAGTGAAGTGGAGGTCCTGACACTTCAAACTTGATGGTTAGTGCACAGCGGCGGCAGCATTATTATCGGGCCAGTTCTGCAGCGTGATTTGGGATGTTGTTCCTAGAAGATTAGTCTCAAATATCTTTCTCAAGCTCCCTGATGATTGTGTGAGCCATTGATTAGATTACCACACAATTCATCATCAACTGGGACAGTTCTGAGAGTGAACACAGGATGACATTATGCATTACCTTCAGGACACAGCCTTAAAAACAAGATTGACCTAACTTTTATAGTTACTTTACCCATTGATCTTTAGTAAATCCAGTTCCTGCTTAAATACATCAAAGCAGATTCATTGTATATAACAAAGAACATTTACCAAAATCAAAATGAATCGTGGTATATGCATGCTACAAAGTATTATGTAGATATTATCTAGAATTAATAAATCTAAAAAAGTTTCCTTTGGAAGAATACCCATATTGCACTATTAAGTGATAAATGTGCAGAGGTTTCTGAACTTATGTAGGAGAATATAGTGGCCTTCTGGATTTTTAACGTCCCCAAATTTTTCTAAATTAGAAGACATCAAGAAAAAAAAAACAATACCTATATTCTCTGCCTAAGAAGATGAAACAACTCCATTTATTTGTAAATAGGTGAAATATACTCCTAAGAACAGAAAAATTAGCTCCAGATCCCTTCCAGATTGGACAGTTTGGTGGGAGTTGAGTGGAAGAGAGAGAGAGAGAGCTGTAATAGGCTCACAGTAATGATAGAACACAGAAAATAGAGTTCACCTTGAGAAAGAGAAACCTTGTAGCCAGGTATTGTGGTGCATGCCTGTAGTCCTAGGTACTTGGGAGGCTGAGGCAGGAGGATCGCTTGAGCCCAGGAGTTTGAGGCTCCAGTGAACCATGACAGTGCCATTGCACTTCAGCCTAGGTGCAAGACCTTGTCTCAAAATTAAAAAAAAAAAAAAAGATATATATATATATATATATATATATATATAGAGAGAGAGAGAGAGAGAGAGAGAGAGAGAGAGACTAAGTAGTATTCCATGGTATACATATACCACAATTTATTAATATACTCGTGTATTGATGGCCACTTGGGTTGTCCCCACATCTTCGCAATTGTGAATTGTAATGCTATAGACATTTGAGTGCAGATGTCTTTTTTATAAATGTCTTTTTTTTTTCCTTTGAGTAGATGCCTGGTAATGGGATTGCTGGATCAAATGGTAGTTCTACTTTTAACTTTTTAGGTATCTCCATATTGGTATTAATTAATCAACATTTATGTGCACATATAGTAGCAACATTCATTTGGTGTTGGGCAGGTGGGACAGGTAGGAGGGGATGGGTATATTCATACCTAATGGGTGCAGTGTGCACCGTCTGGGGGATGGACACACTTGAAGCTCTGACTCGGGTGGGGCAAAGGCAATATATGTAACCTAAACATTTGTACCGCTGTAATATGTTGAAATAAAAAATAATGATAATAAAAGAGAGAGAGAGAGAGACAGAGACAGAGACAGAGACAGAGAGAGAAGCCTCATTCAACATTGTGCATTCCAGTGGTAAACATGCAGGGATTAGGGCACTGGCTACTGGTGAATCAGAAGAAGAGGGCTTGAAAAATAGATGGGACCAGAGATGGTGGTCCTGAGAAGTCAGTGTTTCGGGGAAGAAAGACAGCTTTAAAGATGAAGGGGTCCTTGGGTGCCCCTGGTGGTGAAAGGAAAGAAAGGAGCAACTGAAGAAGATAATCCTGCTCAGACAAGAGAGTAGTAAAGAACAAGAAGATGTAAAACAAAAGAAAGAGCTACCATGTATTTAAAACAAATGCCATTGCACTTCGCGTGCACGTGCACACACACACACACACACACACACACACACACACACACACACATCCCAAAAAGCTGTCCTTTATTGGAGTAGCAGAGGAATAAGCCCTTACATAAGACATCAGGAAAACCACCTCTACCTTCCCAGAAATATCTCCTGCAATATCTGGTACAAGAGAAGCCAAAATAAACAAATGGGAAAAGAAAAGTAAAACCCAACAAAGTAAAATCCAGAATCCATATAAAGATACTCTAAAAAATTAAAATAATAAAAGCTCTTTGGTGGGTGAAAGCACATCAGTTAAACGAGGTCATGAAGCAGAAGAAAAACATAACACAAAACTCAGGTTGAAATTAAAGATAATTAAGCCAAAATGCGAATGTGAAATAATGTGAATTAGACATTTAAAACATAACAAAAAATGAACAAAAAATAATATATAAGCTGGAACTAACTGATCTAAAAAGAGAAATATCTCAGAATATACTCAGAAATAAAGACAAAAGTATCAAGTACCTAAGAAAGAATTCATGCAAGTGAACGTACAGTAAAAGATATACAGAGAAAAAATGAGAAAAGACATGAAAATAAAATAGGAGTAGTAATAATAATAATAACAATGATAATAAACAGGATTGGTGAGAAAATAATGGAGAAAATAACAAAGAACATCCAACATAATATTTGTAGTTTCCAAAACAGAAAAACAAACTGATAGAACCAAGTTAATATTTAAAATTAGAAATAAAGCATTTCTTAAATAATATAATACCATATGAAGATTCAAAGTGCCCACTATATACCTGGGGTTATTGAAACATAATCTTTACTCTGAGACATGTCATTACTAAGCTTTAAAAATGAGGAAAAAGTTCATCTCTTTCTCCAGGATAAATTCCAGTTGTTCACCGTTGGCATATACAAAAGTAATTTACTTACGTATATTAACCTTGTATCCTGCAACCTTTGGGATTCCTACATAGAAATCATGCCATCTGTGAATAAGACATTCTTACTTCCAATCTTTAAAACGTTTATTTCTTTTTCTTTTCATACTAGCTAAGACTTCCAGCACGTTGTTGCTTAGAAGTGATGAGAGATAACATCCTTGCATGGCTCCCAATCTTAGTTGGAAAAGTTCCCTGTGTGGTAGTCATTAGCCACAGGTTGAACACCTGATAAGCGGTTAGCCTAAATTGAGATATACTTAAAGTATGCAATACATACCAAATTTCTAAGACTTCGTATAAAAAAAGAAAGTAAAATTTCGCATTAATAACTTTTTATAATGATTACATGTTGAAATAATGTACTATCAAAATTGATTTTATGTCTCACTTTTTAATATGGACTATTGAAAACTTAACATAATATATGTCTAATATTATATAGATGTGGCTTAGGTCTTATTTTTAGTGGGTAGTGCTGCTATCTTACTTCCTTGAATGCTGATGTGATAGCACAACCATTTTGGACCATGAAGACCAAAAGTCATCTCCTAAGGTTGGATAAGCAAAGAGCTGGATGGATCTTTGTGCCTAAGGCTTTGAGGAATCATGTCTTATTCACAGGAATGAAAAACAAAATTCTATCCTATCTGTGCTGCATTTATTATAGACTTTCTGTCATAGAATTACCTCATTTTTATAATTGTGTGTGAATCTATGTTTGCTTATCTAGGTAGGGAAGTAAAACATATTCACCAAAATGAAATGTGGATGAGGCGAGTTTTCCTTTTGAGTATTTGTGCTTTTCTTTAATAATGAATATCAATTCATTTATTAAAAATAAAGGTTTAAATGTCAATATTAAATAAAAAGTTTTGTAAATAACCTCACCAAATTAGGCTTTCCAATTTATTTCAAACCTGAGAACTGCTTAATTACCTGTGATTTCAATGGCATTCTTGACAAAAAACTGAGAGCAGGGTTGATAGCAAGATGGAATGCAATAACGGAACTGTGAAGGTATTCTGAGTATTTATTAAAATTCTCATTTATTTTGTTGAACTTATTCCTTTTTAAAAGATTCTAAGTCACTTGAACACTATAGTGCCATTTTAACACTGTGTTTTCTTAAAGTAGTCTGACAGACAGAAGAGGTCACTATTGAAACTGTATATTGAAACTCATAATGTCAAAGAATGTATTTTTTTCTTAGGGAGAAAAGTCAAATCAGTATTAATAAAATGGCTAGAATTCAAAAGCCATGCTATATTGAACAATTAATGGATGTTTATAAAATTTCATGTTTGGAGAAAGTTTGCTTTTTCTGTATAGTAAAATTTATGACCAGAAATATTCAGCACTATAATAAACCTGCTTTAAAATTCCTGCACAAAATTGACATTCAACCATGTTCTAGCAGTTCAGATACTGGCAAGGTCTACAAAGATGCCACTGAAAAATATATATAGTGCATAATTTTCATTTCTTTGCTGTCAGGGTAACATGTGTGCTTCATATGCTTTAGTGAAGTCTAGCAGTACAAATGTGTCAAAAAATCATAAAAATTTGTCTTCTATGACTAACATATAGGATTTAGGACCCTAGTATTTGGGATATTTATCTCTAAGCGGTAAAAAAGAATTTATTCTTGGACAAACATATACACCTTATGTTTAAGACATTTTCCCTATGGGATTTAATGAAACAACTTTAGCTGAAGTCAATATACTCCTTGTAGAGTTATTTTTTCCCCTATTGTAGTAGCCTGAAAATTAGCATAAGGCTTTATGTTCAAGGATTTAAAAAATCGTGTCCAGCAAAAAAAAAAAAAAAAAAAAAAGGCATATTAATTAAACTTACGACCTAGGAAAGGAAATTATCTTCTACTAAATTTGCTTTATAGCTCTACTAAGGTGTTTGCCACACAAGATAAATAAAATGAATTATTGTATTAGCCTGGATTCTTTTATTGCCAGTGACAGAAACCAAACCCCATTTAGCTGAAGTAAAAAATTTAGTAACTCCCATAAAGGGGAAGTTGCAAAAGGAGGCTGGTGTGAGATACAGCTGATAGGACCTGACTTCGGTCTGTTTATCCCTGTCACTGCTCATCTCTTCTTGCCTCTGCTGGACTTTATATTTCAGGCTCATTTTCTCCACATGGTAGGCCCAATAGCCATGACAATAAAATGCTGACAACCTTGGAAGTCCAGTACAAAGAGTCTATACTATTAAAAGATATGGCCTCGTTTGTTTTCTGAATTATGAAGGCATCTGCAATTCTGATTTGTGGTGTTAGACTGTGATACCTCTGCAATTAGGCCTTCCCTCTAGAACTGTGACAGATGCCACAGCTTACAGGACAAAGACTCTCCCAAGAGACATGAGCACGCTGAAGGTTTTTACTTTTACATTTGATTCCTTCTTGGTCCAGTGGGCTTCTGCTGAGGTTTACACTTCTTACCAAATTTCCCAGATCTTTTGTCTGTGTTAATGAAATATATGCTTAGTAATAAACTATAATATACAAACATATATTTAAACTTCATGGTTAGATATTTTTTGTTCTTGTGAAATATATTTACCTAGACAATCTTTGTACAAAAGTATCACATGGGTTATTAAAGGCCTTTTTTTTCCCACTCCTCTTCTTTTGTTCCTATTCTTTCATAATTTTTGTTCTCATAATTGTCTTTTGCTTACTCTTCCTTTTTTCTTTTTTTCTCTTTCAAATTGTGTCAAACCAGGTCCAGGCTGTTTTTTCATTTTTGAAATAGATTTTTTCCAGCAAATTCATGGTAAAACATACTTCTATAAAATGAATACTATTTTATACCCTTGTTTTATTTTTTACTACATAATTAAAGATAGGTTTATCTGGAGGAAAAATGTCACCTGTAGTTAACATTAAATCACATTTAAACACGCAATGAACATTTTCATTCATTTATTTAAAAAGTAACAGAAAACATTAAGTAGGCTATTTCTAATCCTTCCTGTTTGGATCTCTAAAAGTTCATTTTTCATCATTGAATTAGTTTTTATCTTGAGCTAAATGTAAGAATATTTAATACCCTCATGGTAGCAGTTCTTTATATTTTTTAAGCAATATACAAAACAGGTGTGGGGAGAATAAATATGATGAAACAAATGATTACAAGAAACAAAATCTTAATTTTCTATTCAGTCATTCTCTTAGACTAATGTTTCTAAAAGTAAGTTCCCTGAACCCTTTTAGGGGTCCACAATGTCAAAACTATTTTTATAATAGGGTGTTATTATAAAAATAAGATATTATTGCCTTCTTCACTCTCATTCTCACATAAGTGTAGAGTGAGGTGTTCCAGAGACCACATGATGTTTGATGACCTCAGTGCTCTGAGAATCTGTGCTCATACACTCTTGTGTGTTTTAAAGGTTTCTAAGGCGGTAAGATTAAAGAATAAATATGTGTATTTTCAGAAATAAACTTGATTTGTTATTGGTTTGTTATTGGTACTTGTACTTTGATCTTACTTGTTAGCTGTGATTATACCTGCTCTAATCTCTATATCCTCGTATAATCCTCCCAAAATTATAATTTTGAAATCTTGAAGTGTTCCTTATGCCCATGTAGAAACACAACAAATAAGTTCATTTTGTTATCTTGTCTTGCAATAATGTTTAAAATTCTTCTTAAAATTTTTCTAAATTTATATAAAATAATTATTTTCAAATTTTAAATAAAAGGTTTCCATACATTTGTCTTATGTTTAAGAATAGTTAATTTACTTAACACAAAGGAGACTAGATAACTCATTTTTATCAACACAAAACTGTGCTAGCAACTTTAAAGGTGCTGAAAAAAATGAAACTTTAACATCAGACAGTTATGTAACTCACAGGAGGGAGAAGATGATTCAAAGGAAACTGTGAAACAACAAATAAGGAATAAAAATATGAGGAAAATTATATTTCTTTTGAGATTTTAGATATTACTACTACAGCTTGTTTTGTCTTATGCAACAGAACATTTTTGAATAATATTAAGGTATCAGTCATGATGTGGTGCTTTATTGATAACAAACATCTAAAATTTAAAGAAAAAGAAATTTAATATTTTAAACAGACATGATTAGCTCTTGTTACAGCTTTTCAAACTAGAATAACTGAGGTCTTTTACAGACTACGTTATTGTATTGACTGCAGAACTGTACACAATAGTTAAAAGACTTAAAAAAAAAAAAGCCTTGTACGGTCGACATTAATGAATGCCCGCTGGATGAAGAGTCTGTAAAAGAAATCACGAAGTAGCTATATGAGGATGGTTTTATATCTGGGTTCTCAGTTCTGTTCCACTGGTCCGTGGCTCTGTTTTTGTGCCAGTACCATGCTGATTTTAATATTACAGCTTTGTAATAGAGTTTGAAGTCTGGTAAATTGATGCCTCCCATTTTGTTTTTATTGCACAGAATTGTTTTTGCTATGCGGGGTCTTCTCTGGTTCCACACGAAGCATAGAATTAATTTTTCTACATCTGTGAAGAATGATGTTGGTATTTTAATAGGGATTGCATTGAATCTGTAGATCACTTTGGGTAGTATAGACATTTTAACAATGTTTATTCTGCCGACCCACGAGCATGGTGTGGTTTTCCACCTATTTACGTCTTCTGCTATTTCTTTCCTCAGTGTCTCATAGTTCTCCCTGTAGAGGTCTTTTACCTCCTTAGTTAAATATATTCCTAGATACTTTATTTTCTTTGTTGCTATTGTGAAGGGAATTGAATCTTTGATTTGGTTTTCTGTATGACTGTTGTTGGCGTATATGAAAGCCTCTGATTTGTGTGTATTGATTTTGTATCCTGAAACTTTACTGAATT
>RJWJ010048613.1:0-10538 GCA_004363605.1 Indri indri | reverse complement strand
CATCCAGTCATCTGCCCAATAAACTAGAGTGAGCAAATTTTGCTGAACAAAGATAATCATGAAAGGGTAAATGTATTCATTTCATGTTTCCTGGGCAATAATTTTGCTGGCAGAAGTTCAGTCGACGACATTTGATTATGCTCTGTATTGTGGGCACATAGAAAGGGTAGTGGGTGCAGCCTTGGACCTCAAGGTAGTTAAGTTTATGTGAAGGCTGTAAAATCAAAATGTAGAGTACAGATGAGCCCCTTCAACGCAACTGTGAAAAGAGATGTCTCTACTTTTACAAATGTTGTTGGGAAGTTGGAGTGTGCTGTGGAATTCACATATCTTCTTTGAAACCCTCCCAGATGAGTTGCACAGCATTTTGTCATTTGACCAAATGGGCATATTTATCAAATTTTCAGAGGACATAAAGATAAAAGGGAAAGCGAATACTTTCAAATACCGTGTCAAGATTCAGGAAGACCTCAGATGGCAAGAATAGGTTGACAGTATTTAAATTAGTAGAAACCAGATTCAGATTCAGTTCATGGCTCCAAAGTCTGGGCCTTGTTAGACCTGAAAAATCTGTTACAAAGGATGATATTCCCAGTGCATTTTTAGTGGTCAGACAATATCTGAAATTTTAAGTCTAATTCTGAGTTATATAGACAAATACTGTTCAATGGAAATATAACAGGAGCCACATATGTAATTTTAAATTTTCTACTAGCTACATTCAAAAGGTAAAAATAAACAGGCAAAATTAATTTTAATAACCTATTTTAGTTAACTCAATATACACAGGACATAATTTTAATGTATAATGAATATAAAATTATTAATAAGATAGTTCACTTTTTTTATACTAAGTCTCCAAAATCCAGTGCGTGTCTTACACTAACAGCACATCTCAATTCTAATGCTTTCATCAGAAATGCCTTATCTGTATTTAGATTTCATGAAATTTACAGTTGAAAAAATAAACTCACATATCCAAGTTGTTCCAAACCTATTTGAAAGTTTTCCAAGAGCAGAATCAAATATGAGGTTTTAAATTTAAGTTTGAACTGTTTATAATTAAGTGAAATTTAAAAGTCAGTTTCTCCCTTCGACTGGCCACATTTCACGTGTTCAGTAGCCATGTGAAGATGGCGGCTACCACATTGCACAGCTCAGGTCTGGACTCGGGATCATTCACAGTGTGGTCGCCAGTACAAGGCAGGGTCTCAATCAGGAAGAGTTGGCAGAACAGGAGCTGCGTAGTACCATCAGGGCACTGTGGGAGGAGGCTGGATTAAATGGCCTCTGCCCTGCTCTGAGTTCTTACTGTTTCTCCGAGCCCAGTGATCTTGGCATTTTGCCTTGCTTCCTTCCTAGAGGCTGTTGACTCAGTGCTGACTTATGTAAACAAGCCCTGAGTATTTTCAGTCTTTCGGGTAGCTACTATGCCACCTGCTTTCTCAAGTTCTTCTCTAAAAGTAGACATGCTTATAGCTCCTCCAGGACCCATCACATTTTCTGAGTACATAAACTCTCCTCTAGAAAGACAGCTGGCTCAGCGTGCTCCATCAGCTTAGCATGAGCCTTGCTAAATGAGCTATAAGTGCCTTATGGGTATAGGGTCTAAAAAGTGGTCATCCTCAATGCCTGGCCCGTTGTCATCATCGTCATTCCCCTATCCCCTTTTCAGTTAATCAAATCCTCACTATCCAACTAAAGGCTCCTGTTTGGGGATAGGGGAAACTAGATTCTTGTACTACATATCAAGCCGTAGAGTTTATGGAAAAGAGAAAATAAACTAAAATGTGGTAGGCATTGTTACATAAGCCTCACAGAAGGAAGGCTGGTTAGCTCTCCCCACCTGTTTTCTAACAGTTGAGAATACTGAAATTCACAGAGGCTAACCAGCTTGCTCCAGACCACACAGCAGGGCTCAGATGTAAGTCCACGTGTAGGGACTGACTTCCAGTCCATAATTCATCCCTGTTGAAGACCAGAGCTCAGAAAACGTAATAATGCAGTAATACATGGTTGTGTTGTATAGTGGGTTTCTACAACCAAAGGATGGTATAGTCATTAACCTAGAAAGTTGATGGGAAAAACTACCTTACTACCCCTTTGTTATGAACTCATGGCCCTCAACATCAAATAAGGATTCTACTTTCACCTTTTTTTCCTAAGCATGCTCACAAATATTATCTTAGGACTTTCCTCACACTTCCTGATAATTATCCCCATTTTGCAGATGAAAAATACAGGAAATTTATAAGAGAAAAAACAGGAGTTAGGGTAGGAACATTCGTTTCTTGTGAAATAATGTCTCAGGAGGGCTGCTGCCTCAGTTCCAACCCCCTGTTATAAATCCTGGAGCATTAAAAAAAAAAAAAAAGCATAAAGCTAATGGTGGAAAATGGCCTAGTTCTCCAAACATGAGTGACAAGTGCTGATCGCAAGTGATGGAGATGCATTGTAGGGAGTAGCCAAGCGGGAGAGGTGAGGGGGCTCCTGCCAAGAGCATCTCAGGAAACTCGACTGGACTCCTGCACGCCTGGACACCAACTCTGTGAATATGCTGTTCTTACATAGTGACTCTTTGAGGGAAGTTGAAAAGGTACTAGGAAAAAAACGGCCGAAGCATCAGCCAAGATTTAGAGCCCTTTCTTGTGATTTTCACTTAGCCACATGTTGAGAATATGGCTGTATTTCCAGGTGGTGTATAGAAGAAACTTGAGAGGAAAATTAGAGAAGACTTAGTGTAGCAATGATGTGGACCACTTAAGATTTTTCTTTTTGTTGATCAGATGAACTATAGAGAGCTCTCTACATAATAGGAACCCAAATAACTTATTGAATTTCTTTCTTTCTTTTCTTTCTTTTCATTTTTGGCAACTGTTTTAGCATCTAACCTAAGAGTAAAAGGCTGATTTAAAATGCATGAACATTTGTGCTGGAGAATGTTGTGGGGAAAGTTCATAAAGGTGCCTTTAAATGTATGAAAGAGATGATTTCCTAAATTGACATTGGAGTCCCCCCTGAATGAAGATACCAATTGTGTCTCAGTTTCTTTCACAATATCCTAGAAAGTGGTGAGGGTGGGGGTAGGAGTGGTAGACGTTGGCAGGGGCTTGCTGATGACACAAACATTATCCTTTGGAGGTTCAGAGCAGAGGTCTATCCACTGAGATGTCCCAAAGCAGAAACTGGACAGTCATGCTTGCCCCAGACTATGTCCTGCTCTCGCTAATAAAATCTTGATTTGAGCATGTTGGAGTGGCGTCCCATAGTGATGACTTTTGAGAGTGGTTGTCATTAGTGTGAGAGCTAGTGTGATGCCAGAGGGAAACAGGGAAGAAGAACTCTGGGTCTCTCATGCTGTGATTTCAGTTTTGGTCTTAAACTGTGACCATAGCCTTTCCTTGTTCTGGGTCTCATGGCTTTGAGACAAAGGTAAACCACAGAGTCAGCTGCCACTAACCTCGTGGGCTTGAAAGGCTTTCATCATATAGGTTTCACTTAGAATATTTTCCAAAATCATAAACACATAAAATATGTCTTTTTCTAGATTACGTCTTAAAAAGCAAAAGCTGTCTTCACAGTAGGGGTTCTTCAACATTAGGTCCAATGGCAATAAGAGTTGTACCAAAAGACCTAATAAAAGTTAATCTTTCAAAAAATATTATTCCACCTCTATATCTACATATATATTTTTTAATCTGGGCAGTTCATTAAGTACTTGATTACGAAGCAGAAACAGTCACAGGATTGAGCCAAAGAAATATGTTGAGTGGTGTTGGAAATGGCTAGAACCCAAGAGGAGCCAGGGGAGCGTGGGCACGGGGCAGGGGTGAGCAAAGGGGAAGGAGGGTGGCTCCCCAGGGAGGGCCCACATGGACACTGACTGAGTGCCTGAGTGCACATCAAACTGTGTCAAGGATACACAGAAATATTCATGGAATAAACATGATAAATATGGTTGCATGAGAGGCACAGAAAGGTGTATGGTCTTTTGAACTCTGGCCATGGTGTGTGATGTGTCCAGAACTGCTCCACAGCTCTGAGAGGAGATGCTGTTACCATATGTGGTGAAGCCTTGAAATAAATTGAATTCCAAGGTCCACATCCTGCCTCTGAGGACCCCTAGAGCCATGAAGACAGTTTCACACATGGATCTTGAGGCAGAATGGATGGGCATTAGAGCGTGTGAAGTGCACTGCCGTTTTTTACACTCTCCTATGAGCACTGGTGTCTTTTTTCCCTCTTAGAGTATGTTGACACATGTCCACTCAAATAAATAAATGTTCCCATCTCCACTGATCTGTTTGGAAGCATCAAGAAATTCATGTGGGGAGAAAAACTCATTTATCTTTAGAAACTGAAAAAGCGAATATTTCAGAAAGACCTGGAAAGAACTGAGAGGCATTTTAGAAATTATCAGTAAATCAGCATCTTAGTTTTTACTAAAATAAGCAATGGCTATTTATATAACCCAGGTGGAGATTTTGAGAAAGGAATTATAAGATGGAAGAGATACAAAGAATCTCTGCGTTTTGTTTGAAAGCCAGAGGATCTTCAAGCAGATGTGAGACGCAGGCCTTGCACATCTGTAAATGTGGGTGATTATTATATAGAAAAGTGACTATCTTAGTAGCTAAGCAGATAATCTGTGCTTTTTCTCTACCACTACATTAGTACTATTACTAATGTTGTTGTAATTATTAGAATGACATTAGCATGCCAAACCAGTATAAATATAGAAGGAGCTATGTTTTATGACCAGAGTCTAGGGACATAGCCGTTCATATTGGCACTCAGAATCCAAGTTGCGAGTACCTTGTCAACTGTTGTGGAATAGGAACAGGGCATATTATGCCAAGAGCCGTTCTCAGAAGCAGGCAGAGTGCAGTATCCGCCTTGCAAGCACCGCAGAAACTAGAGGTAGCATTTGAGGGTGGGGAACATCTTTTCACTTGTTTCTGCATCCCTAACTCTTGGGTAATGAGAAAATTTACAAAGAAGCAGCTGCCTCTACTCTGAGGTCCTCTCCTCATTAACCTGATTCCTTTCTAGAGTAATCTTGTTATAATTAGAGACTGAGTTACGTTGTTTTCCTAGAAGATACTAAACTGTTGACAGCTGAGGTTGCAGCCTGAATTTAGCCACAGTCAGAGTCACAGATGCCTGTGTTTTCATGCAAATAGAAACAATCATTTAAAAAATCTAATGAGTAGATAAACATCAAAACCTCATGATTAAATTGCCAAAGAAACACACATCTCCTCTTCTTGTGCTCTGCACACGCAAGTCTTGACACTCCAGGCTGGGCAGGAAGGGTCATGGTAAGTAGAGAAGCCGGATGAACATCAGAGAAAAAGGAAGGTCTAATCTTTGCGATTTTGTCAGTTCACTAAGTCATTTGTCATGTTTCATCACGTCATCTTGAGTTTTGTATTCTCCACTGGGAAGTGACTGCTCAGCCCTGAAGCTTTTAGCTGCCAGTGTGATAGGAAGACTCTGTGCTTCCATGAGCAGAGCAGAGGATGCTGCATGCTCTAAGGCCAGGGAGCCATTCCGCTCAGCACTTTAGTTAGCCTGTCCTGTGGGGATGGCCGTGCTCCCGATGAACTCCCAGTCCAGTGCAGGAGATTTGCTTATCAAGACTGTGGTGGGGCAGGCTGCAGGAGGGAGGACCGTGCACCAGAGGTGTGAACTGTGCATTCCAAAAGCCCAGAGGAAGAGGAGATTGTTTACCACAGAGAGAGTTGGGGGAACACTTTAAAGCCAAGCTGGCATTTGGGATGAAACCTAACATAGGTCAGATTTCAACCAGTGCAGTGAATCTGGGTAGAAATGGCATGAGGTGTATCTGGGGAATGCCGAGTGGTTTATTTGTGTCGAGCATTCAGGTTGAGGGAGTTAAAGGCAGGAAGACAGGTGGAGACAGATCGTAGTGTGTTTTGAAGATCAGGATGAGGAGTTAGGCCGTGAAGAAGCTAATGGAGATTACTGAATGTGGTCAGACCTGCAGTTTAGGAAGAGTATAGTTGCTGCCTGACTGCAAATATAACTGGCCTTCTCCTGAGCTTGAGACTTCTATAGCTAACTGCTTCTTGAGCAGCAGCTCTGTCTGGATTTCTCATGCAAAATCATGCATCCAGCATATCCCAAAGTTCTACCCATCTTAACATATTCCTCCTTGTTGAGAAATGACACATCCACCTGCTCAGTCGGTCAAACTAAAAAATAAATAAATAAAACCATTTAACATCCCTTAATGTCCTGTCTCCCACTTCCCGCATCGCCCTAGTCATCATATCTGGTAGATTCTAACTCCTACTTCAAGAATCTGTTCATTTCCTCTTACTCACTGCTGCCTCGTTGGCTTAAAGCATGCCTGCATCAGCCAGTTAAGTTCTGTTTTTTCCCTTTCCCAGTCCAGCCTTCACGTGGCTGCTAGTTATTATTTGAAAATAGAGATAAGCTTATGTAACTTGCAGATTATCAAATCACCACGGGCTCTTCATGAGCAAAGGATATAACCCTGCTCCTCAGAATATCTTAAAAGAACCTTCATCATTTGGTTGTCTCTGCTTTTTCTCCTTTAAAACCTGAAAATGGTCGCTCCCCAACCGACCCCCCTCACAAAACCAGGTCTGAGCCTGTGTTTTCCGGATGGATATGCTTGTTCTCATCTGCACTCTTTTACACAAAAATGTACACTGAGCCTAGCATGTCCTCCCCCATGTCAGCAAACTCCTACTCATCCTCAGAAATCCAACTGAATTATTTCCTTTGTTCCCCCTTCACAGTTATTGGCTCAGTACTCAGTGTTCTTGTAGTTCAAAGCACATGAAGTGAACAGTTTAGCATTTTTAATCTGTTGCATTGTAACGAGCTATTTTACCATATAGGCCTCTCCCAGCAGGCTGTGAGCTGCTCGAAGGCAGTGATGGTCTGACTGATCTTAGGTCTCCTTCTGCCATCTAGTATGCAGGAGACAGTACTCTGCATCTGTGGATTGAATGAACAATCGAGATGACTACAATGTCACATCTTGGTGAGAGATTACTGATATGCCATTTCTTAACCAGGCTCTCAAATCTCCTTTAAGTTTACTTTTTATTCTTCCATAAAATGAGTTAATAGAGATAAAACAGCTAACACAGTATTGCACTTGGCAAACATGTCATTCCCACCAACACACATACATGCACACACTTTTTAAAGAGATCATTTGTATCCCTTTAATGAATAATAATTACGAGCGTTGCTTATAACAGGGATCATGAACTGTGTAAGGAGTTTGAAACATACTTTCATCCCAGAATTTTAAAGATTGAATTAACTTCTGACCATTTGGGAAAACATCTTTCTTATGTGATATATTCAAATATCAGATTGTTTGTTTATTTGTTTGCCATTCAAAGTGGATGCTTTTATAAATTTCTCTTCTTCTGTTTAGTTTTTCTTCCCCATACCCTCAGCCCCCACTCCCAGCAAGTGTAGATTAGTTGTTTCTGTTGGATTTTATTTGAAGTATTGGATTTAATAAGGAAGGAACCGTTTTAATATGGTCACATGTTTGGTCTGAAAATTCTACCCTAAAACTTCTCAGCAAGAGGTTGCATTTGTCTCATTTGTCATCCATGACAGTCGCAGTGCTGATTTGTGCTCAGACTCCTCCAAGAGCTTGTTAGGTCATTTTTATCCAATTATGTTCTATAGTCAAAATCATTTTAATACTGTGAGACAGAAGAGGTTAGAAGAATTCTCTGTTTGCCTCCAAAATAAAGCTTCCTCCAGAAGCTCTGACGAAAGCACGTTGGCATTTGCCTTGAATGCTGCAGCCCGCGAGTTATCTGACCTCACAACGTCTCCATCGTGCACTTGCCAGAGACGAACGGTTGACCAGATGCCTCTCACAACATGATGTTGTCAAGTACAGAAAAATGATTCCAGTAAAAATAACAGATTTTTGAAAATTTAATAAGTACCAACTGTAGTCATGTTCATCTGGTTCTGCTGACAGCAAGATTTCTCTTTCTAATTAATAAAAAAAAAAAGAGAAGAAAATATTCAAAATGAGAAAGACTAGTGATAGCAATAGATATATTTTTCAAAGGTGCCCCAAGAGAATAATTCTTCTAGGATTTCTGTAACTTCCCCTGAATTGAATTGTAAAGAAATTGGTGTCACTTCAGTTCCTGGTCACCAAAATCCTAAAAATTGACGGAATGACCACAGATTGGTCAAGTGTAAACTCTGTCTTCCTCTGTCTTTCCTTCTTCTGAAGGAAGATGGTTCGTTTTGCACATACTCCCCTGTCCGACTTGTTACATCCTCCCTTTCTCTGTTCTTCCCCACCAGGGCTTCTTGAGAACCATTCCACTCACGTCATCATGTAGCCATGGCGTTACAGTGTCGGTCACATTTCCTGCAGTGGAGAGATACTGGCTCCGCTACTTTGGCCATTCTCTTCTTCCACTTAGAAACCACTTGCACTGCCAGCTCATATTTTTTTGTTCATAAACACCTTCTCTGTCTCATTTGATACAAAAGTTATGCCATTACCTGTTTGCAGCTTACTGCTAAAAAGGCTCAAAAAGGGTTGAGTTATAAAAGTAGTGAAAATAGTAAACTGGAAACATCAGGCTTGATAGGAGTCAGAGTGAAACATCTCTATTTGATGATTTAATTCGTGAAGATGTTAATTTGGCAAGGTAACAGCTAATGCTTAATAGGTTAACTTATCCAGATTTTTATTTCTAATCCATAGTTAAGAATTAAGTTGAAGGGCATTTAAAATATATCCTTAAGGAGTAGGTTGCTGGTGTTATTTGTTCTGCTAAAGTGAGAGATAGCAACATGGGGCACAGGAGGTCGCCCCGGGCCAGCCTGAAACTGGCACTGAGGCCCATCCTCTCACATCTATTGGCCAGAGTCAGTCACATGGCCATGGCTAGCTCCAGGGGAGTCTGGGAGGTCTAGTCCAGCTATGTGCCCAGGAAGGAGAGGAAACCAGCTACAGTGAGCAGCTGGCTGTCTCTTGCCAGCACAGACTGGGACCAAGAGAGATCATCTCTGGGCTTCAGTTTACTCACCTATGAGATGAAGGGCTGATGCCTAAGGTTCCGCTTGCAACTCTCCTGTCTGTGATGCCAACTTGGTAGTAGATCTGATTCTGCTATGCCCTTTGTAGTTAATTCTTAGAGACATTTTCAAACATTTAAAAAAATTTTAAAAACTAGTGAGATGTGGCTACATCACTGTTTTACAAAAGAAGTGTTGCCTGTGACTTCTTTCCTGTTCCCATCATGTGGGATGAGGCAGGCTCTGCTTGGTCTTCTCCCCTTTCTCCTCTCCTACGTAACTCCAGCAGGCTAGTAACAAAACACAACAGAAACAAAAAGAAGAAAACAAGAGAACATCACCACACCACCCTCACCCCTCGCCTCCAAGGTAATTCTGAACACAGGCCAACTTCCTTTAGGACGGAGGCCAAGCCTTTTGGCAGATCCCTTTGGAAGTGTGCAGCCGGAGTGCTGAGGGTCAGACCTTAGTGAGCGGGCCTGCAGAGGAGCCAGTGCTGATTAACGACACACAGGCACAAGCCGCCCAAAGAATGCGGGCTCTTGCTGGGGCGGTGATGTCATCCC
Organism: Indri indri; assembly: GCA_004363605.1. NCBI lineage: Eukaryota > Metazoa > Chordata > Mammalia > Primates > Indriidae > Indri > Indri indri. Next base: position 900 of record RJWJ010048613.1, on the reverse strand, counting down.
TAGCAACAGGTGGCAGCCCTCTTTCTCTGAGCCCTCCTAGAGGAGGTCCTAGCGTTCCCAGTCATGAATGAGGAACAATAAGGCATCCACAGGGTTAACTGCCACTTTCACTTGCTCCTTTGTCAAGCTGGGGCCTTTCCCATAGAAATGTCGTTGGCTTGAACTGATTTCTTTTTTTCTGCTGCCCAAATGTCAGACTCTCATGTAAAAGTGGATCATGAGCAACTTTCGCCACCGAGGCCTTTCAACAGCAGCATAATGATGTGTGTGCTTTCCTTGTGCAAACAGAGGTGAACCTGTCTCAGGGAAGGGTAGCAGGATGGGAGCCTGCCTTCGGCTCCCCGTTAGGAAAGATCATCAGAGCGGCATGAAAACTGCATTGCCTGCTGAGTTCATATTTTACCTTTTTTAAATTCTAGAATATACTCACCTAGGTATGCTGTTAACTTAATTTCACTAAGTGCTACCAGATTGCTTTTAAGAATGACTACATTACCAGCAGCAAGTGGGAGACAAAAAAGGTATCAAAAAAACAACAAACAAACCTCTGTCCAGGTGATTTCCATACTTTTTTCTTTTATTTTTTTGTTTCAGAATTTTATGGGGTACACACATTTTGGTTTTTTGTTTGTTTTCGTCTCCTCTGGTTTGGGCACAAAGCATGTCTTTATGACTGTAAGGCAGGCCAACAAACTTACGAGAGCTCACTCAGAGTTCTTACAGGAAGTCTCCAAACAAATACCTCCTGATAGTCCTCAGTATCAGGATTGAGGTTGGCCAAATGTGATTTAAATCGGTAGCTCTCAATCTCAGTACACCAGTAAGGTGGGAATTTTACAATTGAACATCCTCAGTACCTTCCGTGTACTCAGCACTTAAAATAGAAAGCGTAAAGAATAA
>RJWJ010048612.1:0-10546 GCA_004363605.1 Indri indri | reverse complement strand
GGATATTTGGGTAACTAAAGGTGCAGTCTATGGAAAAGACTGCTTGCCAGCCATCCCCAATAGTCATTCCCTTCTTCCTCTATTATGAGAGAGATCTTGAGTTTCCACCAAGTCCCCACCTCCTTTGCACCTAGATGGGGCCATGAGATCAAGTTCTAGCTGAAGGGGTGTAAATGGCGCTATTGTGCCCAACTTTAGGATTGTTCCCTTAGGGCAGAGGAGGTGTGACCTGCTCTGCCCCCTTTTTCCTACCTTGTTTCAACCATGGATAAGGTGGTGAGCTACCATGGACCATGAAAACTAGTGGAGCATCCTAGAGATGGTGCAATAATAAGATAGAAGAAGTCTGGGTCACTGAATGACCTCATGAAGGAGATCTCATAAACTAGCATTGCGTCATTTACTTCCAGACTGGTGCATGAGAGAGAAATAAGCTTCTAACTAATTTATGCAAAGCACTGTTGTTTTGGACCCCTGATATATATAGCTGAACCTATATTTCAATTTACATATGTAAGATCATATCTTAATGTATTTGACATGCTATCATTCCTAAATGCATAGGAATTATTTTTTATATTTATGTTTAGAAACAAATGTATTAGCTTAAACAGTTTAATTCATAATAGCGTCTTAGATGAACTTATTAAGAATTTATCTCAAAACTGAGAAATATTTTTTTAGTATTTCATGCAAAAACATTTATATATATTCTTTCAAGCAGAAGTTTAAAAAATATTTGTTTTTGCTCCTTTTATAAATGGAAGCTTTATATGCTTACATATTTTAATTGATTGCTTGGAAAATATCTTTTCCAAACAGAAACATTTTTTGAGGCATGGAGACCTTCAAATGCCATTTAAAAGCCCAAATGGTTTACATTAAATCTAAAAATTTAGAGTTCTAAGTTTAGCATTCTTTTAGAAAGCTCAAAAACTTATTTTAAAAACAAACAACATTGGCCGGGCGCGGTGGCTCACGCCTGTAATCCTAGCACTCTGGGAGGCCGAGGTGGGTGGATTGCTCAGGGTCAGGAGTTCGAGACCAGCCTGAGCAAGAGCGAGACCCCGTCTCTACTAAAAATAGAAAGAAATTAGCTGGACAACTAAAAATCTATATAGAAAAAATTAGCCGGGCATGGTGGTGCATGTCTGTAGTCCCAGCTACTTGGGAGGCTGAGGCAGTAGGATTACTCGAGCCCAGGAGCTTGAGGTTGCTGTGAGCTAGGCTGACGCCATGGCACTCTACTCCAGGCAACAGAGTGAGACTCTGTCTCAAAAAAACAAAAAAACAAAAAACAACATTAACACATACATGTTAAATATAAATTGTTAAAAATTATAATGTATATATAAAACACATGAAGATGTGGAACTTATTCATTTTAATTATGAAATTTAAAAATCAACCTTTCCTGTCATACCTTGAAAAGATTGACATTGTTCCAGTTGTACATATAAAGCAGCTGTTTGGCATTAGGATGGATTGGCTTCATTTTTTTGCTTTAGCCTATCTTTAGATTCAACTGAGAGTCCCTACAACTTCTCAGGTACGATTTTCATCAAAGGCTTTGTTGTCTTATCATGCAGTAAAGATAAGAAATCTATTGAATTTTGATTAAACTTCCTCCTTAAATCTCAAGTTCACGCCTAAAAATGAACAACCAAAATTATCATTGGCTTACCAGTTTTTATTTTTGAGGCTCTGTAACCTTTATGGGCACAAAAAATATGCTGAAGTATGGATGGGTACTACCTCACCATTCACAAAGGAATAGACAAACACAGTCTGACAGATGGTTCAAACACTTGAGCTTGCTTGGCCAAGGGTGGGGTGAATGGAGGGAGGGCTGTCACCAATTCAGAGAAAGAAGACAATCAAAATGCGGCCTTGTGTTAAGGATTTCACTGTGTGTAGAACAAATCCCTACCTAAGGTATCATTTCTAGTCACTAAATCCACTTCAGAAGGTAACAAACCAGGATGTCAGATAGGTACACAGCTCTGGAGACTTTGGAAATTCCGCATCAGTTATGTGCAAATGTGATCCTAATTCCTAGCCAACTTCACAAAACAGAAGTGGCTATATATCACTTCATATGGTAAGATATGCTCAACATTTTTTATTTACGCTTAATCTTATTTTTTCTTTTTTTTTCTTACTTTTTTTCCTTTCCCTGTCCTGAAATAATGCAAGCATATTTACACTTAATCTTAACCAGCATGTTGATCTTTGCTTATCTAAGACCGTGTCTAGCATATTTGGTTCCAAAAACAAGGTGTCATGATACCAGACCTGGGTTAGACAGATGACCGGCGGCCTACTGGAAGTCTACATTAAGGTTTTAAAGAGCCTCTTACCTTGAAGATTTGCATCAGGAGATACAGCAATGAGAATTCTGTCTTGTTATCATTCTGTTAGATACAGTCACTTTGAGTCAATCCCAAAACATACTGATACATTTAAACACAAACATAAATATAAAATCAGCATAATTTTTATACCCTTCCTTTTCTGTTTTATATAGCCATATCTCTTTCCAAGTCATATATAAGTTTACCTGATTTTTAAGAGTTTACGGATTTCATGTACCAACCAACACTTTATTGATTAACATGCAAGCTGTTCTAATTTCTCATTATTATTAACAATACTCCTGGTGAGACTACCCCTTTCCAAGCTCTACCTCTTATATCAGGATTTGAGGAATAGCTACAGACAGGTAATGCAGATGCAGATATAGCACAGCACAACTCCAAGGGTTGCTGTTCATACCAGAGTCTCCGTAAATGGCGGGCTCTGCAGTGGAGTCATGCACAACCTTCCGGGCTGCATGTGATGGTCCTGCTACAGAATTCCGCATGCTCCTAGGGAGATCACCCCTGTCCCTTTCAGCATCTAGGGAAGACCTTCACTCTCACCTCTCCAACATTCTTCATTTGACTCTTGCAAGAGTCTGAATAGACTTTTCCCAAGAAGGACACCACAGTTAAATTGATTATTTCCCCCCTCCCTAGACTAAGAAAGACTAAGATTAAGAGACTAAGAGGGCTGGGCGCAGTGGCTCATGCCTGTAACCCTAGCACTCTGGGAGGCCGAGGCGGGCAGATTGTTTGAGCTCAGGAGTTCGAGACCAGCCTGAGCAAGAGCGAGACCCCGTCTCTACTAAAAATAGAAAGAAATTGGCTGGACAACTAAAAATATATAAAAAAAAATTAGCCAGGCATGGTGGCGCATGCCTGTAGTCCCAGCTACTCAGGAGGCTGAGGCAGAAGGATCGCTTGAGCCCAGGAGTTTGAGGTTGCTGTGAGCTAGGATGATGCCACGGCACTCTAGCCCAGGCAACACAGTGAGACTCTGTCTCAAAACAAACAAAAAAAGAGACTAAGAGACCATTCAGATGAATTCCATCATTCATCAGTTCCCTAAAACCCTGTTCCCTTTCAACTCTGTGCATGAAACTTAACCCTCTGGGATCCTTCCTCCACACCCTGACCCTCACCTGGTAGAATGCCTTAGTAAGACCTACTTATGACACCGGCTAGGGGCAATATCTGGGAGGTGGATGCTGTCCAAATGCTGTGAAGTTGAGTGCAAGTAATGTATTTGGGAGATGAACCCAGGAAATACTGGTAAGGGAGTTGGGAAAAGAAATTGAGAAGTGGAGGAAGGCAATAAAGAAAGCATTTTTATGCATGTTAATGGTATGGGCAACTGGAGCGCAGTCCCGCAGAAAAGACTTGGTGACATAGTATAGGACATCTCTCAGAGTTATCCTCTCTGAGGGGCGAGGAACGTGGAAAAGTTACTCATCAACCCCCCATGTATCGTTGAATTACGGCTGCTTTCAGAAGCATTAACTCTGACACTTCTGCCTTGCGCCACTTTGTGGCTGGGCCTGACCCCAAAGCCAGATAAAAGCTCTGTGATAGAGAGGCAGGTTTTTGGGCAAGTACCACCGACTGCTCTGGTGGTCATCCATGCCTAGGTTTTTCAAGTGTGTTGGCTGATAAATTTTCTATTTTTATTTAAGAATATTTGAGACGGGTTTAGATCACTTTTAGCCAAATGAATCCTTACTAATACATCCAGCAGACATATACTGCATACTTGTATATAATATGTATAGTAATGTGTAATGAGTATATATCACCATAAAATTATTGTGAGAAATAACAAGATGAATAAGATGCATTCCCATATAAAACATAATAATTACTATGATTAATAATAGTTACACTTATTAATAGAAATAGTTTTCATCTGTACTGGTAATAGTAATAGCTGATTTACAGCTCTGACACTTACTTGTGACCTTAGGTACCTTCTTAACCTCTACAATCTTTGGTTTCCTTTGCCAAGGAAAAAAAAAGGATGATAATGCCAAACTCCTAGGTTGTGAAGATTAAACAAAACAATACAATTAAAAATCTTGGCTCAAATTAAGCATCTAATAAAATAACTGTTTGTAATACCACATAAATTACTAGCATGGGGACTAATATATAGTAGATGGTCACCAAATTCAAACTATTACAGCATGGTTTATTCATATTTTAAGCCCACTGTTGAGACTTACTGTTCAGAAAAAAGAGTTTCTTTCAAAATATTACTGCTCATTGACAATGCACTTAGTCACCTAAGAGCCCTGATGGAGATGTACAAAGAGATAAATGTGGTTTTCCTGCCTGATACCACAATATTCATTCTGCAGCCTATGGATCAAAGAGCAATTTTGACTTTCAAGTCTTAAGATTTAAGAAACACATTTCATAAGCTATAGCTGCCGTAGATAGTGATTCCTCTGACGGATCTGGGAAAATCAATTGAAAATCTTCTGGAAAGGATTCCCCATTCTAGATGTTATTCAGAACATTTGTGATTCATGGTAGGAGGTCAAAATGTCAACCTTAACAGGAATTTGGAAGAGGTTGATTTCAACTCTCATGGATGACTTTTCAGGAGTTCAAGACTTCGGTGGAGGAAGTAACTGTAGATGTGGTAGAAACGGCAAGAGAACTGGAATTAGAAGTGGAGCCTGAATTGCTGCAATCTCATGAAAAAAACTTGAACAGATGAGGAGCTGCTTCTTAAGGATGAGCAAAGAAAATGGTTTCTTGAGATGGCATCGGCTCCTAGTGAAGATGCTGTGAACGTTGTTGAAATGACAACAAAAGATTCAGACTATTCTACAAACTTAGTTAATAAAGCAGCAGCAGGGTTTAAGAAGACTGACTCCAATTTTGAAATAAGTTCTACTGTGGGTAAAATTCTATCAAACAGTGTTGCATGCTACAGAAAAATCTTTCGTGAAAGGAAGAATTAATCCACGCAGCAAACTTCACAGTTGTCTTATTTTTAAAAATTGCCATGGCCGCCCCCAACCTTCAGCAACCACTACCCTTATCAGTCAGCAACCAGCAACGCCGAGGAAAAATTAAAAGGTTATGACTTGCTAAAAGCTCATGGTGGTAGCATTTTTTTTTTTTTAGCAATAATGTATTTTTAAATGATAAATTCTTAAAAGGTATGTACTTTTTTTAGACATGATGCCATCGTGTACTTAATAAACTATAGTATAGTGTAAACATAACTTTTATATGCACTGAGAAACAAAAAAGTTCATTTGAGTAGCTTTATTGCTATGTTAGCTTTATCGTGGTGGTCTGGAACCGAACTTGCAATTTCTTAGGTATGACTGTATTTGACCACTCCCCCTAGTGGTGGTCAGTGAATATTCTTGGATTTGACTGACTTCTCCCAGCAGTCCTCTATTCGCAGTGGTCCTCAACATTTTTGGCACCGGAGACCAGTTTCATGGAAGAAAATTTTTCCACGGATGGTGGGGAGGGCATTGAGGGGCAGGTGGTGGAGCTCTGTGGCCGGTCTCTAGACACATTTATTGAAAATGATTCAAGATACAAGAAACATAGTACACAGGACACTGACGCATCCGTTCCCTTCAAGTGGCACCTTGGGACCTTACACTGCTCTCCCAGCGTCTCTTAACCTAACCCGCACACGTTCAACATTCTCAGGTGTTCTGCTTGTTGCAGGCCTTCCAGGACGTGGATCACTTTCAACAGATTCTAGACCATCTTTGAAGTGTTCGTGCCACACTTTTATTTGTGCTGCACTCATTGCATCGTCCCTGAAAGCCTTCGCAAGTATCTGAATAGTTTCCTCAGAGGAACGTTCAACCTTAATGCAAAATTTGATGCAGATTCATTGCTCTACCCGCTCGGTCTTTTTGAATGCGACAGCCACACAATACACGTGCGCCCTCAACGGCATCTAGCGCCCTACTGACCGGTACAGTGAGGGCGTCATTGTTCACGCATGCGCATTCCAGTTCACTCGCCTGGGCTGCCAGGTCACATCGAAGATGCGCTAACCATTCTTGTTACATTAACAATGGCTGGATACTTTCCGGACTGACCTCATACTTCTGCAGGTAGTGAATTGAGCTGGGATAGGTCACAGCTTTAAATAAATTGAATTCAGCCCTGATTAGCTCAACCCTCAACTGCCTACATTGCTGCCTCCAAGGGCTGAATCTCTGATATTGTCAGTATTTGAGCTGGGAGTTACTTGAGCTGCAGTTCCTGGTAGCCTCGGTTAACTTTTGGGCTCAACTCTGGCAGGACCCCGAATCTGAGCATAGTGGGAATATGTAAAGACATGTGATTTCTCCCTGCGTTGCAGCCACTCATCCCACCACTGCTTTCTCAGCAAAGTACTGGGAGCATGGTAAAATGTCAGGGCGACAGATTGATTTGTTTATGTTTGTGCCTCTTCCAAATTCTGATTTTGTTGAGCTTCCAGGTGTCGAGGTGGTTAATTAGGACAACAGGACATACTGAAAATAGCAAAGACGTTTCTCTTACTGTGATGGTGTAGGCAAGAGACAAAATAGGTGCCGGCTCCTCAGTGTTCCATTTTCTCCCCCAGAACAGCACTGGGTGAAGAAAGGCAGGCAGCACAAAAGGAGTGGTTGTACCACTGCTAAGGAGCTGTGAACAAAAGCCATTTCACAGATCCAGGAGGCTGGGGGGCGGTAAGAGAGTGGGTAAGGGCTAAGGGTGGAAAAGGACTGAGTGGGAGTGGAGAAATGTGTCTAAGTCAAGGCCCCCCCAGCAGGTATGCAGGCTAGAAATGCAGATAGGCAAATGAGCAAGGCTGGCTGGAGACCACCTGAGTTCTTTCCTACAACCCTCCAGAGACTGCAGTGCACTGAATATGCACCAAGACCAGAGCGTGAGGCCTTCCAGGCAAAGCCTTGTAATTGCCTGTGGTCAGGCCTGAAACAAACTTGGGCCGGACTCCTCAGATTAGTCCCAGCAGCTCAGCTGATGCTAAGGGCTCAGTGGTTTTCCCGTCATCCCTGCAGTATCTTCTTCTCTGGCAGGCCCTGTCTTCAACCAGACACATCTGAATTTGCTCCATGTGTGAGCTGCCAGGGAGCCCCGCTGACCTATGAAAGGCTCATTCTTCTTCTGAATTCATTCATCATGGCTTCCTTGTGTCCACTGCTCAATAACTCTACAGAAAACTATGATTTGTATTTTATCCTTGTTATGACTGCAGGAGCAAAGAATTTTCACATCCTGAAGAAGTATTAAGTGCTCTACATGCCTCGTGTTCTAGATAGTCTCTGCCACTCCTCCAGTTCCACTCTGCACCCTTCTGCACCCTGCTCTGAGCCCCAGCGCAGTGAACTTGGTGGATTGCATCGATAGGCTGCCCTGCTCTTTGGCTTCCAGTTTGGTTTGGTGACCGTGAGTCTCTGGCGGTAGATCAGATGGAGGGAAGAGACGGATTTGAGAGGTTTAACATCCCTCAGCTTTACCTCTCTGGTCATCAAGAGCCAGCTGCATTCTCATGTGGAAGCACCTGCCCGTGTCCTCTCCTGCAACTACAACTACTTTCTCTGGGTTCAGGTATCTACTCTCTTCTTTGCCCCTTTGGCCTAAAGTGGTAATGACGGTGTTATTTTTCCAGTATTGGGGTAGTTCACCATCACTTGTAAGTAGTCCCTCTCCACAACTCTCTAAATAGTCCCTTTATTAAGTGACCCTCAGTTACCCCAGTTGAGTGTGCTGTTTCCTATTGTGAGCCTGATACATTATATTATTATTCATCACAACCACACTTTGTGAGCCAAGTACAATTATCCTCCTGCTTTTACTGGTATGGAAATTGAGAGTTAATAACTTGACCAAGGTTACCCAGTTAGTAAGTGGCAGGGTTTTGTTGTTCAAACTTAGGTCAATGTATTTAACACAAGAGATATTGCGCTTAGCCAGATCACTCAAACTGTAGTGTGCAAGGTACATGTGAGGAGTTGTGTTTTGGAGACAGGAAGACAATTATGATTATCTAAGTGAAAAATTTGCAGCTTAACTAAGCCTGTGACAGTGTAGATGGAGAGCTTGTAATAATCTGTATGTTTTTATGAAGAAGAACAAAAAAGGCTAGGTGGCTAGCTATTATATATATGTATATATAATATACCTAACACTTTTTTTGTGGGAGATGTTGCGTGGGTATGAGTGAAGGAATGCAAGAAGTCAGGGGTGACTTAAGGTTTTCAGCTTGGATAAATTCTACCCCAGTTACCACCTTATTACACTTTAGGCCTCATTACCACTTTAGGCCAAAGGGGCAAAGAAGAGAGTAGATACCTGAACCCAGAGAAAGTAGTTGTAGTTGCAGGAGAGGACACGGGCAGGTGCTTCCGCATGAGAATGCAGCTGGCTCTTGATGACCAGAGAGGTAAAGCTGAGGGATGTTAAACCTCTCAAATCCGTCTCTCCCCTCCATCTGATCTACTGCCAGAGACTCACATTCGCCAAACCAAATTGGAAGCTGAAGAGCAGGGCAGGTTCTCATGTAAGTAATAATGGTAATAGCAGATTACATTGCCAGGGAGAGGAGACATAAAGGGCTTTGAAATAAGTGTCTTTAATTGGTTTACAGAAACTGCCAATAATGAGAAGCGCACAGTCCTAACGGATCTTCGCTTCTCTCCCGAGTGGTAGACAGATACCAGCTCTTGCCAGACTGCTATCATCAACAGATTGAGTTGATGAGTTTGTAGCAGGAAAACTTGGAGGGATGAAGTGTAAGAATTACCCCCATCGTTTATGATCTCTGGGCATATGGCTAGGACAGGAAGAGAGAAAACATTGTGCCTACTGGCATTTGCCAGTCCTACAACAAATTTTGATTGAAAAAATCCATTACTTTTCCCTCTTTTCAGATGTATATTCATTGTTACCACCTTAATATAAGAAAAATATTTTTTCTTTTCTAAAAAAAAACGCGTGCCCTCATTATTGCGAGTATTAAATCATTGAGAGACACTGAAGTCAGCTAAGTCCCGTTAGGCAAGTACAGGAATCACACTAGCCCAAATGCTGTGTGTGAAGTTCATTACTTAATTAGTCACCTTCCAAACGCAAAGTCTCTTCTAATTTCTTAGATACTATCTTCAACTGTGCATTTAGCTTTTGAGGTGGTTTGACTTACCAACAAAGGTCTCCTGATACTTTAGAGAAACTACTTCTTAGAAAGGAAGGCTGAATTTAAGAAGAGGGTCCTTAAAGCAAAGATTAACACGTTCTTGGCTAAATATTCCAAGCACAGTTGTGGAATTATAGAGCCGTCCGTATTGGGCATTTAAAAGGGCAACAGAGACCTGGACCCCTTTTATCTTTGAAGGCTCTAGTTTATTAAAAAAATTTTAAATGCCAAAATAGAGTTATAACAGTTGAAGTGTAATATGTATACACATAATGAATTAATACTTCTAAAGAAAAATACAGTACAATGTAATTGTGCTGTTTTAAACACAAAGATAATTATAACATCCATAAAAGTTATTTATTCATAAAATGTGATGAGCCTGGGCAGTCAGTTAATAGGACACAAGCTTAAAAAAGTCATCTTTCGGTGTCCTCTGTATATCCCATTTGGAGATCCACATCTGAGGCCCTTCACGCATTCTTCAGGTCTCCACTCGGATAGGAGTGGGCTCAACTCAACTGACCCGAGAAAGTACTTCAAAAATAGACCTTGGACTTAATTTTGGCAAATGGTGATATTATTTCTTAGAAACTCCTTCCTCCTCCTGCCAACTCTCTTTCTAAGTGACTTTTGTTTTTTTGGGTTTTTTTTTTTTTGATGGTGTATTTTGAGCGTTTATGCTTAGGAAGTTATACACCTTGGTTCTTTGTGAGAATGACCCAGAATGTTTATTCTTCACAGGAATTTCCTTTGAGTCTGTAGCACGATCCTTGCTGAAGAAGGGCCTCTACAACAGTGTGAACTGAGTCCATCTCCAAGAGTACTGGACCTGGAGATTTGGTTCGCACAGATTTGGGTTCAAGTTCTGTTCCACCAAGACTAGTTAAGTGACTTTAAGAAATGATGAAGCACTCTGAGCCTTCATTTCAACTGTAGAGTGGGTATAATAATAGTCCCTATCTCATAGGGTGGTCTGAAGGTTCAACGAGTTGCAGCGAGGAAAGCACTCGTGTGCTGC
>RJWJ010048611.1:0-10538 GCA_004363605.1 Indri indri | reverse complement strand
AGTTCATTCTTTTTTATTTTTTTTCTTCTGACTGTATTTTCAAATAGCTTGTCTTCAAGGTCACCAATTTTTTATTCTGCTTGACCAATTCTGCTGTTGAGATACTATGACGCATTTTTAAGTTTGTCAATTGAATTTTTCAGCTCCAGAATTTCTGCTTTATTTATTTTATTTCTATTATCATTTCAATCCCTGTTAACATTTTCTGATAGACTTCAGAACTCCTTCTCTGTGTTGTCTTTCAGTTCATTGAACTTCTTCAGTACTGCTATTTTGAATTCTTTGTCTAAAAAGTCACATAATTCCATCACTCTGGGATTTGTCACCAGTTCATTTGTTAAGGTCATGTTTTCCTGGATGTTCTTGATGCTTTGTTTGTTCATGTCTAGTCATTGAATAACTGCGTATTTCTTGTAATTTTCACAGTCTGGGCTTGTTTGAATCGATCCTTCTTGAGAAGGCTTCCAGATATTCAAAGGAAATTGAGCATTGTGATCCTTTGGTCACTGAAGCCATATCAGCATTGGGGTGTCCAAAGCCTAGTAACATTGTGACTCTTGTAGACTCCTAGTGGTACCGCCTTGGTGAACTTGAGCAAGATACATGATAATTGCCTGGATTACCAGTCTAAGTTTTGTGCTCTCTTTCCTCACTCTCTGTTCTGGGCTGCTGGAGTTAGGAGAGGAGTGATGTGGGCACTCCCTCATGACCACCACAGCTTGAACGTACCAGGTCACATCTGAAGCCAGTCCACTTAAAGTCTCACTTAAAGTTCATGGAAACTGCTTCCTGGCTACTTCTGATGTTGATTCAAAGCCCTAGGAATCTTTAGCCAGCAGGTTGTGGATCCTGCCAGGAATGGGTCCTTCTCTTAATGGCAGTGGGTTCCCTTCTGGCCCAGGGTGGGTTTAGAAATGCTATGAACTAAGACCTGAAATCAGAGGCTTCAGGAGTCTACTTAATACTTTATTTTAATGTGATTGAGCGGTACCCAAGTTGAAAGACAAAGTCCTTTGTACTCTTCCTTTCCTCTCCTCAAGTGGAAAAAGACTCTCCCTGAGCTACATTGCCTGGAGTTGGGGGAAGAATGACACAGGCAGTTGCTTGGCCCCTCTGCTGGTGTCTCATTGGGTCACACGTAGCCCAAGTCCACTGCCTCTGAGCCAGAAAAACCAAAGGACTTATCCAAGGACTACAGAATTTGTGGCTTGACTGTTTTTCAAAGTAATTTCAAGCCCCAGGATGTTTTCTTCAGTGGGCGGTGGGGCTAGCTGGAGTTCAAGTTTCTACTGCTGGAGCGAAGGATTTCCTTCTGGAGGATTTCCTTCTGGCCAGTCTGGTCTAAATGCTCCCTCTGTGATTGCCAGCAGAATTATGCCCTGTGCTGTTTCCCTGTGACAGGGTAAACCCATGTTCCAATGCAAATTCCCATAATCACTTCACTGTACCTCCGTGAGACACACAGATTCTCTCTCCACCTGGTGCTGGCATAGTACTATCAAGGGCTGGGGGAGAGGTGGTGTAGACAATGCAAGACTTTTATTTCTGCCTTCTTGGGTGCCTCTTTTCTTAATACAATGTTAAAACCAGGTACTGTAATCACTCACCTGATTTTTGGTTCTTCTGAAGGTGCTTTCTTGCATGGATTGAATTTCATGTTCCTGTAAAGGGACAACCACTGGAGGGTTCTATTTGTCCATCTTTCTCTACTCCCTCCATAGTGTTTTTTTTTTTTTTTTTTCAGTCATATAAGCATGAGTTTCTCTCTGCATGCTCCCCCAGCCCTGATATGTCTGGGTCTGACTAGTGGCTTCATCCTGGTATTTAAAACTTTCACATTTCCCCCTTGTGATTAAGATCTTTCTCCAAAAGTATTGCTGTTCAATTACCCCACAGTCAGGTTTTAAGTCTCCCACAGTGCCAAGATGGACCTTTCTGTTAGTTGGTTTTGTCTCATGTAAGTGGGGGTGGTGATAAATAGCTGGAAGTCAGTGTCAAGACTCTTTTTGCAAACATTTTGCAACAGGGAAGCCAGAAGGAGAAGCTCTCATGATTAGTTCATTTAGATTTCATCATTAAGTTGATTTTGTCTGTTCCATAACACTGGCTATCATCTCAAAGCACTGGGCCAACATTGTTTTTTCAGGAGTTGCATTTCTGCAGAAAATTGACAGACAATGGATATGTAGTAGTTTGAAAACAAAAACACAAAGCAAAAATAACAGCAATATGACAATTCCAGTTTGTACAATGGATTTAAGCCATGAACTTAGGCTTGAACACAGCTGACTAAACAGATTGAATGACCATGGAGAACTGATTGAGGCTTGTTGTAGCCAGGTGGCTTATTCTCTTATTTTATATAACTGAGTCTTAATTTGCCCAGAGAAGTTTAGCCAGGTACAACATGCAGTATTAGAAATAGCACAGACACCACCTTGCTCAGCTAAAAGATGGTCAAAAGAAATTTTGTTATCGAACACTACTCTCTCAAGAGAAGATAAGTGCTGTTGCACAATCTTAGCCTTTGTGGCAGAGTCTGCAAGAGTTCCTAGGGTAGCAGATACATTTTTTAACATTTCTTCATTGGTGACTACACCATACCATGGTATAAAAGAAAATTCCAATGACTCAAATTCTTTGTTCTCCATGGGCAAATAGAGTTTTCTTCTTATCTCTCACAGTCCCTGACATATTCTTTCTCTCACCTACACTTTTTCTCTTACATGTACCTATGCTATCTTGTTTTTTCTCTCACACTCTATCTCTAACTTTCTCAATTGCTCTCACATTCTCATCCTCTCAATCCCTTTCTCATACATACTCCCTCTTACCAGCAAGCTCACTCACTCTACATCTTTAACGATTTTCCTTGCTCTTGCACACTTTCTATTTCTTTTTCATGCCCCCTTCTTTCTCTTTTTTTTCCCCATAAGTTTTCTCCTACTCCAACTCTAGCATTCTCTCTCCCATACTATTTAACCTCTTTCTCCTACTGTTTAACTTTCTCACTCATTCAATATTTCTCTTTCTCTCAACTATTCTGACACTCATTTTCATACTCTTTTGCTCTTAAATTTTTTCTTGAACTTTCTTGATTTCACTGTTGCATCCTCCCTGACACTATCACATTCTAAATTTCTCCCTCTCACACCCCCTTTTCTTTCCCTTGCTCCCACCCAACCCTGTTCAGGCTACAGAAAAAAAGAAACTAATCAGGACCTACCTATTCCTGCAAAAAGTCATCATCTTTTCCCCTTGAGAGCAGAAGGTACTGGGTCTCTGTTAGCAAGCAGATGACAACAAAAAGACAATCCTCAGGGTATGCAGGGAAGAAGGCCCTCTGTGGGCTTGGACACTGTAACTTAGTTCAACAGAGTCTGCTTTAGGTCATAAGACATAGTCAGAGTGGCATTTTCTCTGGAATACATGGATAACCATGCTTTTAGTTGAAATGAGTAATAGTATTCTTTTAATTCAATTATTACAACATTAAATTCCTGTTCTCATGAAGCACTCTGCAAAATTTTCTCATAAATGAAACCAGGTCAGTTTAAGACCTAACACGGAACTTAGACATTTTTGAGAAATGTTAGAAGAGCATAGTTGATTTTGTCTGAAAGTGTTCAGCATGAATGAAAGCCTAACAAAATGTCTCTAACACTTGCGAAACAACATACCATCATAGTTATCTCAGGTTGTACTAAAAAGTAAAGGGAAAAACTGCCCCAATGTCTTTAGAGGCTGAACATTACTTTAAAGAAATGATTGTTATGTCAAAGAAAGAATATCTTTTGTTTCCAAAAACTAACTAAACTAAAATAAAATAACCCAAACTTATTTCTTTTCTTTTTCAAACCTCACCAACTTAGGTTAGCATTATTCTCTTTTTTTCTCTCAAATACATTTCCAACATATCAAATAGGTTTCCAACATAACTTAGTAGTAGGTAGTTGCTAGTTCCACAGTATGTACTAGCTGACCGATCTGTTGATGATGGATGATTCGAATCCTGTACTTGCCACCTTGAAGACTTGTTTCATTTCATATTGTTTTTCTATGATTTCAATAATGATTAAAATTCAAATTTTATAATTTTACAAGAAATTCATGAGAGACTCATTTTCCTCTAAATCTGGATTTATCATTTGCCCAAAGCTGGTTCTTTTCTATTTTTTTTTAATCTTACCCATGTGTAAATGTAGGAATGTCTTTAATCTTTTTAAATTTATTATCAAAATTTTTATTGTTTCCCTGCATGATCTGTAGTTCTTCTTTTTTCTATTTTTCCTTCAACTGCAAGCTCCTTTTTTCACTAATATTTTTTAACCAAGAGGTCTTTAAATTCTGTAGAGTTGTTCAAGTATTTTCCACAATATCTCAAGATCAATGTAGTTAGTAGAAGTTCAGGACCTCATTCATAGTGATTAAAGAAGCTGATGTTTCCTATATCAGTAGTCATGTCAGATAAATTATTTTATGGACCTCATTCTTGACTAAATTTGCTGCTTTACTGCTGTGCATCCTTTGAGACACTGACCACGTGCTGAATATAGCCATAATGAATTCATATAATTCCTTAGATAATATGCCTAACTCTCTAATACCATTAAGACCTTTCTTTAGTTGTTATAATTTTTAAAAAATCTATAGCCTTGAATGCTTGGTAATTTTTTATTACCTTTTAAATCTCAGGGAAATACTTTTGAAGCTTTCCAAGAGAACCATAAAGACACTTTTTTCTGTATTCCCATAGTACATTGTTTATAATTCTGGATAATCACAGCTAATGCTAATATTAATACTAAAATAATAGGTACAATTTATTGAATGTTTATTATTTGTTTATCACAAAAAGTAGTATCTTGTATTTTTAAAGATAATGTTATTGAATTGGTATAATCACTATATATGGAACTGGTAAAGCTACCATTTAAATCTAGGTTTATCTGATATTTAAGAACCTTACACTGCTCCTATGCATCAATTCATACGTGGGAATATAATTTTTAAAATTTGTTTCATGCTTGGATTCCCTAAAATAGACTAAAATAAATGCAAATCCTAGAGCAGAGGCCTTACTTATTATTGTTGACTACTAGTGTCTAGACTAATATAAGGCAGATGCCTTGAATTTAATAAATAATAAATGAATGAAAGCACAGTATAATTGCTTTTGGTACTGCCAAAGGAAGTATGGAGCATGTCATTCCTAAGAGTTTATTCCATAATTGGTACCTTCATGGAAACTTTGACACAATATAAAAATGTACACATTATCTTGGTGTTCATTCAATGATATAAAATTCTACATTAATGTACAAAATGAAAGGTATTCCCTTAAATAATCAACTTCTGACCACCAAAAATTTTCTAAATTTTTGTTGAGACCATGAATTATTTCTGTCACTAAACTATAAGATTAGAAAAAGAGTACACACTTTGCAATGTAAAATTAAGATCTCAACTATTTATAGTCATTGACACTTTCCAAAGAAAAAACCAAAACCAGTTTCAAAAGCCTGTGTACATTCCAATTTGTGAAATTTCCTTCTACTCAACTAAATTTTTCCTGAACCTTCAAATTTTCAAATGGAATTTCTCCCTGTGCTCAGCTGTGGAGAAATTTGCAGTATGGCATTATACAGCTGTCAAATTCTGCCCACAGGAGCTGATTTGGCAGTTTGCACAAGCAAAACTTCTCCTGACTCTTGGGACAGTTACCATTTTTAGCATTTGTTTGGAATGAAGGATAAGAATTGCTTAATTTGGAAAAAACTTCTTAGAAATTATTTTACAGACAAAAAAAGAGAATATATACAAAGAATCAACTGAGCTTTTAAAAATGCATTTAAAAAATCAAAACCTTGAACATAAGTTTTTGTTTTAATTGCAAAATTTCATAAAAATGTTAAAGATATGATCATATTATATCTTATTTCTAGGCAAAAATCAATAGTTACTTTCTTATAGCATGTTCCACAATCTAAGATGTAGAGAAGGCATAGGCAAGAATGAAACAAAAAAGCAACAACAACAACAAAGAGAGCGAACAAACTCATGAATTTAAAGTAAGTCATAAAAAAAAAAAACAGAACCACTTTTTAAATACATTAAGGAGAAAGGAGTAAAAAAATAAAAGGCAAAACATCTATGGCAAGATTTTAAAAGAGAAAATATTCTCTACTAAAACTTACAAGCAATCTTTCAAAACAGTGTAAATCAGGTTTAGGAGGCCAAATGTTGACACCTGGAACGAGAAGTTTTCAAGATAAATATAACTGAGGTAAGTGTCAGTTCTGAAATGCAGTAGAGTCAAGTTTTATCACACAACAGGAGGGTGACAGTGTGCTAAGGTCAAAATGGTCTGAGAGGAATTCATTGATGGAAGGTCTGGAAAGTGAAGATCCTTCTCCCATTTCCTCTGTCTTGGAAAAGTAGTGGATTTGGCCCCAAACTGAAATTGGACACATTATATCTAAAGTTACTGAATAATATGCTGTGAAGATTGCCCGGAATGAGGATAAACTTGCCAGAGTGGTGTGCTCCTCTCTTTCATCCTATAGGGAATGATGGAGGGGCAGATGGCTTGCACGTTCTCAGCCAGCACCCCATTCAGTGAGACCTAAGATCAGGACATTACACCCACATCCCTGGAGCCAACAGGCAGTCTCTTCTTCCAATGAAGCACATGTAAGTTACCTGTAACATCTCCTTATGAATCTAAGAGCTGCCAAACACTTGAAGAGAGTCAGAAAAAGTCAAGATTAAAATAAAAAGTACATTGTAACCTATGTTCTCTGCTTTGACAATTACTTTTACTATAGAGAAACTGGCCTCACACATTTCTAAGTCCAACCCGTCCAATGATAACCTTGATCTCAACTCCCTGATGTTTTGAGAGACTGCTCTTGGAAGTATCTTCTTTCTCTAATAAATCATTACTTTTTTTCCCCTCATGTTCACTAGTCTTCTACACAAACACGCTATAATACACTTCATGGCAAACAAGAGAAAAACCTCGCTTTGCCTTTTATCCCTCTAACTTCCGTGAAAATGCTAAGCTTGAATTTAAAACCAAACTTATTGAGAAGAATACTTGCTTACTGTTCTCTGGGACATCTATCCCAATCAGGCTTTAGTTCCACCACTTGTCACAGGTTACCAATTAGCTCTGCATTTCTAGACCCCCAAATCAATTTGAACTTGGAGACTAGGAACACTCTAGTCATATAGCAGACTCTGAGCATGTGCCCCCTGACAGAAGTGGCAAGTGATGACCTACATTATGCCCTATCCTATCCGGTACTGTCTATGCAGCATCCTGGTGGTGATGGTGGTGGGGAAGAAGATGCAGCCCTTGCTTCTTCAGAGAGACCTAATCCCTCTGTCAATCACTGAAGCTAGAGCACAAAAGGAGAGAGATGACTTCTGGGATAAAGAGCTCTTCTTTGACACCCATATGTTAGTGGGTTTACTACTCTACAAGTAGAAATGTATCAACATTAGGGTAGATCATGTATGATAACAAGTAAATCATCTACAAAAATGCCATCACCAAAATGTAGCAGAACACTCTTCAGAAAATGCCTGAGATTGCTACTCTGAAAAAGGACTTGATTATTTTGGAGAAGAGTTTCAAACTGCAAAGAAGAAAATGAGAAAAAAAATGATACTTGAATAGCATCAGTTAAGAAAATAAATAATGGATGGAGTGATCAAAGTGTAAATAGACAAAACATTAGCCTTCAGTCTAGAAAAGGGTTGAATTTAAAAAATACTGTATTCATTGAATAGAAGGAAGCTGCATAAAATAAGGACAAAAGTGGTAACATTGCTTTCCCAGAAAGATGGGGATCTTACCCAGATAAAGCAGAAGAGCGACATTGAGGGTGCTGCCTTAAAACCACAAGGGTATCATGCAAGGTTGGTAATAGTAAATATTTATCAGGCTCTGTATTTACATGCCTAACAATAATTCTGGGATTTTTATCAGCTTTGGATGTAACGAAGTATCTATTTCAAGAGATTTCTCTTTTCTTTTTACCAAAACAGAGCATATTATCTTTTTTCCTCATTTCAAAGTATAATCCTGCTTTTGATCTTATTCACATTATTAAAATATTTACTTTTATGCACTTTGGTATATATAACCAGTATAAAGATATCATGAACATCATAAGAGTCACTTTATCTTTTCTGTTTGGTTGACTTTATAATGCTGAATGTTGCTAGGCCATGTCCTTTCATCTGGATAATGATCTTTCCCTAACCTGTGACACAGCATAATAGTAAATACTTGCTTAGTAGCCTGCAATGTAGAATAGTTTGCACGTATAGCATTTAGATGCTCCATTTAAAAGGCACATTGTCTTTGTCTTTGTCACATGAATCATTCAAACTAAACAAGAACACCAAATCCTTTTACTCTTCCTCTAATATCAGCTAATTCCTGTACCACATTTTTGGTTGCAGTGTATTTTGTAGTTGGTTGATGTGCAAAAGATGCAATGGGACTTGTACACTCAAAGTAGTTTCTGTCCCCCATCATCCCAGTAGATTATTCTTAAGATTTCTTTTCATGTGCCTTCCAGCAAAAAGTAAAAAAGAAAAATCATGTTACCTGAGGAATGCTATAGTATGATGAAGAATTTCCTTCTCCTTTTTTACAAGATATCTTTCTCTATCCCTTCCATTTTAGAGCTATACTAACTGTCCATTTGTGGCACTACCAACTAGAAAACTTACTAATCTTGCCAGATAGTTAGACACAACATCAAATATTAGGCACTAACATGAAAGAGGAAGAAGACAAAATGTCATCGAAACTTCCCAATAATCGCTTTGGTTCTAGCAAATGGGTATATCATCCATAGCTTGATACTCATATTATACCTTATTAGGAATAAATGAAAATCATTGTCAAATGCCTAAAACGGAATATCACATGGGCAAAATATTTCTATTCCATTTTTCCCATTAATCATCCTACTGGACTCTTCTGCTCGCCTGCCTTTTGCTTTCCACTCACGACTAACCACCATTTATCTTTTTAAAAGCTACCTGAGCACCTCTTACACACCTACTGCTCAATTAATAAGCACCCACATTTGTGTGTGTGGCAGTACTAAGTTTGATTTTCATAATAGTTTTATTATCTCACATTGGTTTCTAGCTTAATATTTGGCAAAATTGAAATCTGAATGCATTCATTTTTTCCCTCTGTATATTAAGTGTCTTGGTTGAGAAGTCACAAGTTTGCAAAGATTTGAGTCAACCCAGAAATGTCACTGAAATTTGTATCTGAACACTTTAAAACCAAAGCCCTGATGATCATCTGGAGGTAGTTGCTGTTGCTGTTGCATAATGGTTGGGTGGAACACAGTGGAATCAATTTTATTCCACATGGTGATCCAAGTCACCAAAAACATTTATACCCCCTTAATGTTTTGAAATATTAATTTAAAAAAACAGGTTAGCAAACAGAACATGTGATAAAATAGAACACTTGATTTGTCTGCAGTTTACACAAGCATATTCAAAATGTAAAAATTCATTGAGGCTTATGTTTATTATCTATACAATTTTGTACATAAATTATATATTAAAATATTTTTTATGAAAAAAATTATTCCACGTGATCAGTTGGGAGCTTCTTAATACCCCATTGTTTGGTTTGAATGGTAAATAGACAAGTTCTGCATTCATGACTTGAGAATGACATAGTGGACAATGGTTAACACCCCTCGGTGATGAGGGTTTGGGTTTGTTTCACCAGAAAAGCCGTCAGACCAGCAGAGGTGCTATCCAAGGATGAGGGGAATTAAAATAATTAGTAAAGGTAGAGGAAGAAAAAATCAAGTATTAATTGAGTCCTCAAGATGAATTGCAATTACGGATGCTGTGATTTGTCTCACTAAATTCCTACTTATATGTTTCCCCCAGGAAGAAAAATCCATCAGAATCCCGTAGTTGCTGCTTCCAGAACATTTTACAAAGAAATGTGTCTAAATACTGCAAAGGTGGACTGTCATTGACATTGTGATAGACTCTTTAGATCCCCCTTAGTAATTATCCAGATTTATTCTCCCAGATACTATAGTACCTCAGTCTGACTGTCCTATGCTGTTAGACCTTTTCTGACATTTTCCTCAGCTGAAGAGAGATGTCTGATTCTTAGGCATGCCATTCCCTGGGGAGATTCCTATAGCCAGTAAGTTCTTGATGTGGACAGTCACCACAGAAAATTATCCTGTTAGGACTAAATATAATTTTTTTCTAGGTTTAAGTTAGTGCATTAGCAACCTACAGGGATAAAATAAAGGCTTAAAATTTGAACTTGAGAAATACAACCTATTTCTCCTTTGAAAGAATTCAAGATCTGGAATCTTTAGCCTTCTTAGAAAATTTAATATAACACTTAATGTAATGATATATAACATTTTAAAAAAATAAGTAAGTCTTAACTGTGGAACTATTAGAGAGATCCCCCCACTTCTCTTACAAGATTTTTTTTTTTTTTTTTTTTTTTTTTTTTT
>RJWJ010048610.1:0-10533 GCA_004363605.1 Indri indri | reverse complement strand
GTGAGCCACCGTGCCCGGCCTAACAAGTAAGATTTTCATGAACCAAATGCAGTTACATATGCTTCACAAGGCCCTGGGCTCAAAACTAAAGTAAGTTAAATACAACGCACATGGCAGTTAATGTGTTCAGCACACAGATCCATTTCACTACCATGCTTTCTTTTAAGATAATAATAAAAACAAAAGATTTGTAATATAAGGCATTATGCATCCTGTGCTATCGTGGTCTAGTTCTGGGGTAATAGACCTCAAAGAACAAAGAGATAAAGTAGAAAAACTAGGTGACTTTAAATCTTAAAAAAAAATTCTGGCCAAATTTCTCATTATAATATTAGCTTATAGTTTTGATAAAATCATTTCAGACTTGTTTTGGTTATTTTACATTCAGGGGAATGGTGCAGTTTAAAAACACCTCATACGGAATTGAACCATTGGAGGCTCTATCAGGATTTGTGCACATGATTTATGAAGAAAAAAGTGATAACACTAATATTCCTCTCTTAGGAGACAATGACACTTCTGTTTGGTTTCATGATTCACCGTATCAAGTCAGAAAAATTTCACAAGTAAGGGTTCACTTTTATTTTAACTTATTCAGTATGATTTTGTGAAATAAAAAATACTTTCATAGCCAAGTTTCATTTGGTGACTTGCAAATCTTAAAATTATTTTACTTTTTAATGAAGGCCCTGCATGACTTTTAAAATGGCTAGAGAATGAATTTATGGTCATTGTTATGCTTGCCGTTAGATGAAAGTTTAGCAAAAACTTAATCTTGTTAATGGGGAAATGTGAATATAGGACTAAAAGAAACTAAAACATTAATTTTCACATGTGAGCAATTAGATAATTAATGGAAAATATTCCTTTTCGTCAGATAATTTAGGTGAAAAATTCTGTAATCTAGATTTCTCAGTTAAGTTTTTATTTCATGAGAATTAAAAAATGGATAATATTGGTGGCTTACATAGGTACATGTAAAACAAAGAGATGAATTTTACTTCCACAAAGACCTATAAACTCCCATAAATAACACACCTGGCTCTAGTGTACTGCCATTGATTGTAAACTTTAGTAGTATTTTTCTAAACTATGTTGTTTACCATAATTAAGTTCTTAATAATCTGCCCACATGAAAGATTAATATGAAAATTATCACAAGGTGAAGAAAAGCAAAGCTTTATGTTATAATTTAAAATTTCTAGTTTCAATTACTACAAAAATAAAAGATATCCGGGTTCTTATCTATCTTGGGAAGTTTAATTGAAAATTCTTACTAACCAGGACATTTTTTTGAACTGGAATCTTCTGAATAGTATTTAAATTTTGCATTTGAAAACAGCCTCATTATGTAATCAGTACCAACACAGTTTATCTCTGAATATAATTTTAGAAGAAGATAAATTTTTGTAATTTCCTCAGGATTCATGTTGTGTTGTTTTTCAGAGAACTGAATTTACGAAGCTATTCCCTCGATATCTTGAAATGCATATTATTGTGGATAAAGGTCTGGTAGGTCCCATTTTATGCATTGTTATTTTAAAATTATTTAACATTTGTCTTTAGATTTCATGATGCAGCAAAAACGTTCAGCTATTTTATTTTGAATTTGCAATTAGCACATTCTTACAAGTTGTGAATAAACCAAGTTTTTGTTGATTTGTTTGTTTTGTATATAGGGTCGAGTCACTTCTGTACAGTGAAACATCTTAATTTCTTAAAGCTTGTTGACTGTTTTTCTTTTTTCAAAATAACTGCATCCTTGGTGAAAGAACAGATTACAACTCTCTCAAACCCTCAGGCCCCACATACAATAATAGTATTTAATTGCCTCAGCCTAATTGGAAGGGTAGTATGCAAAACAAATATACCACTTCTTTCAAGTAAAAGGAGGAAACAATTATCACCTGTTTTCTTCTCAGATCTAGGTGAATGAAACAAAAAGAAAAACAAATGAACAAAATTCTCATATTGAGAATTTGTGGCTATGCTTTTGATCTTACATGGACTTAGGCTTTGCATATATATTACATACATGGTTAGGATTCTGATCTGTGAGGCTACATTTGTCCCACTTTGGTAAGAACTGAGGGCACCTGGTGAAGTAAATGGTATTTATCTCTGGAGGAACACAACTTCAAGCAGGATATCTCAAGATTCCTACAGATTAATATCAGCCATGCATATATGAGCTCGCAGTCCATAAGGAAATAAGCCACCATGAATGATGGTTAGTGAAACAAAAAATAATAGTTTTAGATCTACAAAACCTTCAGATACAAAATTTTATATATTACAATCAGTAGCATGATAAAGTGACTGTCATTAACAGTAATTTGTTGTATTTTTTATTTTATTTTTACTTTTTTGTGACAGACTCTCGCTCTGTTGCCCAGGCTAGAGAGCAGTGGCATCACCATAGTTCACTGCAACCTTGAACTTGTGGGTTCAAGCGATCCTTTTTCCTTAGGCTCCTAAGTAGTTGGGACTACAGGCATGTGCCACCATGCCTGGATAAGTTTTCTATTTTTTTTATAGAGACGAGATCTTGCTGTTGCTCAGGCTGGTCTCAAACTCCTGTCTCAAGCCATTCTCCTGCCTTCGCCTCCCAAAGTGTTGGAATTATAGGTGTGAGCCACTGTGCCCAGCCTGTTGTATATTTTAAAGTAACTGAAGAGTGGAATTGGAATGTTCCCAGCACAAAGAAATGATAAATCCTTGGGCTGATGAATACCCCAGTTACCTTGATTTCACCATAGCATATGGTATGCCTGTACCAAACATCACATACATCCCATAAATACATACAACTATTATGTACCCATAATAATTAGAAATAAAACATTTTTAAAAAGTAAAAATACTTTCCCCTGAAGGAATCTGTTGGTTTCAGAAGAGGTGAATATGAGGCAGGAGAGCTGAGCTAAATGTTGGGAGGAATAATAAAAATTGAAGTTCGTGGCACACTAAAGAGTTGGAGGTATTTTAATATAGCTAAGTTTACCAAGTACGAAGCCAGCACATACCCAGAAATCATAATTCTATAAAATTTCAAAATCAATTAGGAGAAAAAAGCAGAATTTTAAACACGATCAATGAAAAAAGTCAATAAAGAAAAAAATCAGTATACATTTAGCATTTGTCTCGTAAATGTGGGACAAATTTAAAAGCTAAGGTTAAGATAAAAGATTTAAGCTTAAATGTATATGTAATTATATTAGTTGCAGGGGGGATTACGTCCTGCAATTAAAAACCAAAGATAAAGATGAATTAAAAGCAAAAACGACGATCATCATACAAAACACGCACACACATTTTGCTTATAATTGACATCTAAAATATGGTACATAAATAATGAAATTAAAAGAATAGAAAATATACCGTATAAACAGAAATTTTTAAAAACTGGTATAGCTAGATTAATATCAAAGTTATCTTTGCAGACTTGAAGATAAGTGTAAGTTATCTATTGTTGAATAGCAAACCACTCCAGAATTTAGTGGTTTAAAACAATAACCATTTATTTATTTGGTTGGAAGCCCAGAGACCTTTTTGCATTTTTATCAATCTGAGACCCTTTTAGTCTAAGTTTGTGGTTTTTTATTGAAACAACTATCTTAAAATTTTGTGGGCTTTTTTTTCTTTTCTTTTTTTAAATTTCTTTTAAACCATTTTTTTCCTCACAGAGAAAATTTTTTATTTTGATTTCAAAGGCATAAGAATACACTTAAGGAGATATCAGCTATTTCATTAAAACAAAATATACATTGCTATGAGGTTACCAGTGGCAGGTATGAAGATTAACTGTGGCCTTGGTGCAGTCCAGTGGAGAGCTTGCTAGGGAAGCTCCTCTAGTTCCCTTTCCAGAAATAGCCCTCTAGTAAGGAATTACCCATTGCTCTGTTTTCCAGTGAAGGAATGCAGTTTATTGTGTTTAATAATGAATTAGATTGTAGCAATTACAATTGCATGGTTTGAAGTCAAAAAGATCTGGGATTGGATGCTAGTTTTGCTCTTTAGAGCTATGTAATCATTTTCATTGTGTATGTACTTTTATTTTTATTGTGAAAAAAACATAACATTAAATTCACCATCTTAACCATTTTTAAGCGTACAGCCCAGTTGTGTTAAGTATACACATTGTTGTGCAACGGAGCTCTAGTTTTTTTCATCTTGAAAATTGATTCTATCTCCATTAAGCACTAATTCCCTCTTCCCTCTCCCACTTAGCTCTTGGAAGCCACCTTTCTACTTTCTGCTTCTATGATTTTGACTGCTTTAGATACTTGATAGGAATGGAATCAAACAGCATTTGTTTTTTTGTGGCTGGCTCATTTAGCTAGCATAATGTCCTTGAGGTTCATTTGTGTTATAGCATGTGACAGTATTTCCTTCTCTTTCCAGGCTACATAATACTCCACTGTCACATTTCTTTATTCATCTATTGATGGACATTTGGGTTGCTTCCATTTTGTGACTGTTATTAATTATGCTGCTGGGAACATGGTGGGCAAACATCTCTTTGAGAATGTGCTTTGAATTCTTTTGGTTATGTACCCGGCAGTGGAATTCCTGGATCATATGGTAATTCTATTTTTAATTTTTAGAGGAACAGCCATATTGTTTTTCATAATGGTTGCACCATTTTACATTTCTACCAGTAGTGCACAGAGCTTCCAATTTCTCCATTTCCTCTCTACCACTTGCTATTTTCTGTTATTTTGATAGCAGCTATACTAATACGATGAGGTGATATCTCATTGTGGTTTTCATCTGCATTTCTTTAACCTTGTGTTTTTTAAAGATTAGTGATATGTTCACATGCCTCTTGGCTATTTGTATATATTCTTTGAAGAATCTACTACTCAAATCTTTTGTCTATTTTTTATTGGCTTATTTGTCTTCTTGTCGAGTTGTAGAAGCTCCTTATATATTTTATATTTTAACCCCTTTTCAGATATATGATTTGCAAATATTTTTTCCATTCTATAGGTTGCTTTTTTATTTTGTTCATTATGTCCTTTGATGCCCAAAGTTTTTAAGTTTGAGATAGTCCCATCTGTCTATTTTTGCTTTTGTTGACTGTGCTTTTGGTATCATATATAAGAAATAGTTGTCGGCTGGGCATGGTGGCTCACGTCTGTAATCCTAGCACTCTGGGAGGCCAAGGCGGGCGGATCGTTTGAGCTCAGGAGTTCGAGACTAGCCTGAGCAAGAGCAAGACCCCATCTTTACTAAAAATAGAAAGAAATTATCTGGACAACTAAAAATATATAGAAAAAATTAGCTGGGCGTGGTGGTGCATACCTGTAGTCCCAGCTACTCGGGAAGCTGAGACAGAAGGATCGCTTGAACCCAGAAGTGTGAGGTTGCTGTGAGCTAAGCTGACACCACGGCACTCACTCTAGCCAGGGCAACAGAATGAGACTCTGTCTCAAAAAGAAACAAACAAACAAACAAACAAACAAAAGAAATAATTGTCAAATACAAGTCCTGAAGCTTTTCCCCTAACTTTTTTCTAAAAAAGTTTCATGGTTTTAGGTCTTATGTTTGGGTCTTTAATCTATTTTGAGTTAATTTTTGTACATGGTGTAAGTTGAATCTAACTTCATTCTTTGCATGTGGGTTTCCAGTTTTCCTAGCACCATTTGTTGAAAAGAGTGTCCTTTCTTGTGTAGTATCAGCACCTTTGTTGAAGATCATTTGGTCATATGGGCAAGCATTTATTTCTAGGCTCTCTATTCTGTTCCTTTGGTCTACATATTTGTCTTTATGCCAGTACCATGCTGTCTTGATTACTGTTTCTTTTTAGCATGTTTTGAAATCAGAAAGCATGAGATTTCCCACTTTGTTCTTTTCAAGATGATTTTGGCTATTTTAGGTCCCATGAGATTCCATATGAATTTTAGAATGGATTTTTTTTTATTTCCTCAAAAATGCTATTGGTATTTTCATATGGATTTCACTAAATTGTTAGATTTCTTTGGATAGTATGAACATTTTAACAGTATTAAGTCTTCAAATTCACAAGCATGGAATATCTTTCCATTTATTTGTATCTTTTTGATTTATTTTAACAATGTTTGTAGTTTTCAGTGTACAAGTCTTTCACCTTATCAGTTAACTTTATTCCTAAGTATTTTACCTTTTTGATACTTGTCTTTCTTCTCTTTTCGAGACTACCATAATGTGTCTGTTGTTTTGATTGATGGTTTCCCCTAAGTCCCTTATGCTTTCTTCACTTTTCTTCATTCTTTATTCTTTTTATTCCTTTGGCTCTATAATTTTTAACACCTGGATTTTTTCCACTCATAGTTTTTTCTGCCTCTTCAAGTATGCTGTTAAATTCCTCTAGTGAATTTTTGAATTTAGTATTGTATTTTTCAGCTCCAGAATTGCTGTTTGGTTCTTCTTCATAGTTTCTGTCTCTCTGTTGATATTTTCATTATGTTCATACATCATTTCCCTGATTTTGTTCAGTTGTCTATCTGTGTTTTATTTGAATTCTTTGACTATTCTTAGGACAACTATTTTGAATATTTGTATGGTAATTGATATATCTCCTTTTCTTAGGGTTGGTTTCTGGATACTCAATTTGTATTTGTTACTTCGATTCAGGCATGTTTTCTTTTTTTGGTATACCTTATTACTTATTAACTTATGTTGGGACTTCTGCATTTGAAAAATCAACCACCTCTCCCAGACTTTTCAGTCTGGTTTTGTACAGGGAGGCTTCCACCAATCAGTACAGCTAGAGATCCTGAAGACTTCTCAAGGATTTTCTAAGGATGTGTCCTCTCTGGGCTTGTACATGTAATCTCCTAATTGTGTTGTTTGTTGTTATTGTTGTTATTGTGTTTTAGGATTACTTCACATGTTCTGGATGTTCATCTCTATCTGATATTTAATTCACAAATATTTCCTCCCATTCTGTGGTTTGCCTTTTTACTCTGTTTGTTAATGGTGTCCTTTGATGCACACAAGTTTCAAATTTTATGTGGGCTTTCTATGTGTCAAATTATAGTTCCTTCCATTCGTCAAAAGCCACACTCATAAATTCTTTTAAAAACAGACATCTTTACTTTGGAAGGCCTGCCACATTATTGTGTGACAACTCCCTAAATTCTTAGAAGTCCTTTTGTATGCTGAGAGTATCTACTAAGCACAACTTTAAGTCTTTCAAAGGTCTTGATAGTGTATTATAGCTATACCCTTGATGTGAGATTACTATTTACTTTGAGCTTGAATGACTGGAAGTGAGAATTCTTGCAAGTTCAGTGTTTTTTTCCTTTATCTTATATATTTTTTTCCTTTGCCTTATCATAAGCAGCTAATATAAGCTAATTGAAATATTAAACACTCTGATTTTAAATTACAATATTTTGCCAACATTTACAAATTGATTAGGTACATATTTTTTAAAATCTTGCAAGGTTTTCAATTGTTTTGTTACTACATTTTAATAGATCACTACTTTTTCAAGGATAATAGCAGTTTCCTTATTGCTCTTGTAGCCTCTGATGACAAGTTGGCCACCTTTTTTCCAATCTTTGCTAAAGAAGAGCTCCTTTGATGCGTCTAGAATCATGGGTTGCTTTCTTATACCAGGTTCAGTCATACATATTCGTGCTGCTTGCTGTGGTACCACCTCACTTCTAAGCACCAATTTTTAATGCTCTAAGGCCCTGTAAAGAATCACGAGATCCAACCAGATCGGGAGCATTCAGGCTGGTATGAAAGATGTGAGAGACATATACAGGGAGAACTATAAAACACTAAGAAAAGGAATAGTAGAAGGTGTAAACAGATGGAAAAATCTACCTTGCTCATGGATTGGTAGAATCAATATCGTTAAAATGTCCATACTACCTAAAGTGATCTATAGAATTAATGCAATCCCTATCAAAGTGCCATCATCATTCTTTACAGATCTAGAACGAATAATTCTACGCTTTGTATGGAACCAGAAAAGACCTTGTATAGCCAAAGCAACCTTAAGTAAAAAGAACAAACTGGGGGAGGTGCTGTAAGGGCCAGAAGTGCTATGTCACCATTTAACCAAAATAATCTTATTTTTGCATAGAGAAGGCAGAAACTGGTAACTAAAGGTCATTAGCATTTTCTTGCTAGTCTTGCTAGTTAATTTAGAGTTTGGGCTGTTCTGTGAAGCTAGCAAGTAGATGATAATTAGTGGCATGCTGCTGGTAATCGCAGGGTGTTTGGGTCTGGGTGTGGGGGGAGATGAAAAATTTTTTTTTTAAAGAAATTGATTTGGCAACAGAAACTAGATGTATTTATTTTCCAAAATATGGACATTTGCAAGGGAAAATTTGATGAATTTGTCTGCTTAAGATAAATTATCTAGAATGAGACACCCTGTGGAATAACTTTAGATTATTCATCAATATCCACTGAAAGCCATCTTTGTACAAAAATTATCTCATTTTTTGATTATTCTAGATTTGCAACAATTTCCACCATTGCCATTGGGAGAAGGGGTTTTCTCCTCCTGATTGCCAACCACAGAAAGGAGAATTTGGAAGTGTTGGTGATGGACACAAGATTAAGACTCATTAGTATCTTTAAAATTTTATTAATTAACTACAATATGTAAGAGAATAAATTATAGGTTTCAAACTAGATTACAGCGCAACTAATGTCAACCAACATGCCTTTATTTTACTTGTAAGAGTTCAAAAATATCTGACAATGTAAGTTTCTACTGTTCTTTCTACATCAGCATTGACATTGCTTACTGAGAAAAAGTGTACCCAATGTTAGACAATTTTTTTAAGTAGAAATTTCAGTGCATATAACTTGACCAGTCAACTTAAATTGACCCTTTGGATTGCCTTGTATATTCTAGTTTATAAGAGTGTTAGTAGTCATTGTTATATTAATATCTTTGAAATCTTTCAGGCTGTCTTTTTTCCTATTTATTTCGTAACTAGTTGTCTTTCTCCTGCATTGTAAGGACTCCACGCTAATATTTTGGAATATACTCTTTCTAACCTTACCCTGGTGTTCCTGAGTAGTATTTTGAGATCGAGCAGGCCTGGATGAGACAGGGAACAACCGGAGGGGGGTGCATCCCCTGGTTCTAGAAGGTATGGAGACTACACCAAATAACTGGGAGCATAGGCGGCCTGTCCACTCTATAACCCCCTTTTTTGTGACTTTGCAAGAAAGTTGTGAAACTCCTGGGCAGACTTATCTGTAGCTTAGCTGCTACATGGGAGGCATAAGTAGGATGACCAAAGTTTTAGAGAGACAACACACAGCCATATCAAAGTATGTATCAGAACAAAAAAAGTATAACAATTTAATATATAACATATACCTATACACATATATTATTATTTTCATATGAAAATGTGAAAAATAGATGTTTATTTGAAGTATATATTATTCTGTATTATTTACTTTTTGGTTGCTTAAATGCTATTATTTAAACCAAACAACAATAGGAGCAGTTAACAGTGTTAATTAATAATAGTTTATAGTATAATTAAAGAAACGCTATGTTTGAGAAAAATATAACAATATTTTATAACAAGAAACAGAAAGTCCTTATACAGCAATTTATTGTAACTCTTTTAAAAAACTCTTTAGTGGATAAATTTTGAAGCCTATCTTTCTTGTATATTCTTAAGGTACATAAATATAAGACTTTAAAAGAAGAACATAAATATAATAGGGATAATTTAAGAGATACTTCCTACATTTAATAAAAAATGACATGTTTCTTTCAGACCCTTGATACAGATCATCAGAAATTTTATACTCTTTCTATTTTGTTTTCCAATTATACTTCTCTGAACTACCTGCAGCCTTTCAGACATTCTTTTATGTAGCAGCAACACTGAATAAAGCCAAATGTAAATTCATTTTGATGTGCAGCTCCACTCATTATCAAGCCCACATGACATAGAATGTGTCTGTCCAGTGCGATGGCATCAAACCAAATAACTTCTCAACAAAAACATTTCAGAATGAATATTTGGGATTTTACTTGCTCAAAACAGCAGATTTTTAGATTTGTAGGAACTATTTTGCAGTTCTTCCCACGTGCTCACCCCCATTGTATCTACATGCTTGTTCCGGTAGACCAGCTGTTTGTCAGTGATGTTCTTTGCATCTATAACTGCATCTAGGCTATCCACATCTAAAATAGTCATTATTTGTAAACACTTCAAAGTGCATTGGATGCCATCATAAGTTCAATCTCTCTCAGGGAATGTGGTATTTAAACACAGAGGTAATTTGAATTTATGAAATCTAAGTTGAATTCCAAATACGTTGCAGTTTTAATAAAGACACTGAGAAAGTACAGTTTAACTTGCTTGTCCTTTTTCTGGTGGCAGTTTTTGAGTTCTAAAGTGGTCGTATTTCCAAATATGTGAGTCATTCTCATTGCACGAGTTATTACAACCTACACATGACATTGGGTTACACAAGGACAGTAAGTTCATCCTTTTCTAGGGTCCTTATGGTCTCCTCACAGATCAACAAACTGTTTTGAAAAAACAACAT
>RJWJ010048609.1:0-10534 GCA_004363605.1 Indri indri | reverse complement strand
GGGACATGCACCCCGTGACCTCGGGGAGAAGAGCTGGGCCAGGAATGGAAGGGGGGCTGTGCGAGGATCCCCGAGGACTGTGCTTTGACGTCCCACCCCTGCTGTTCCTTGTGACTCAGTTTCCTCGACGTGGTGGGGTGTGTCTTGCTGTGTTTTCCAGTGTCCCGTGACTGTCCTGTGCCGGCCATAGGGCAGGGCCGTGCCCCAGTGGGTGGGCCGGGAGGGGGTCCCTGAAAGGAGTGGAGGTTGCCAGAGTCCAGCGTCCTGGCCAGGGGCAGATCCGGGGGCCCTCAGGAGGGAAGCTCGTGGCAGGAGGGCCACAGCGGGGGCTGGGCAGAGGAGGCACCTGGCCAAGGAGCCCAGGAGGAGGGGGCCAGGACCTATGGCCTCTAGTGGCCGTCAGCAGTTGCTGTCTGTGTTGTCATTCCCTTCTCTCCAGTGGTTGCAGTAAATGTTTCTGTTCAATAAATTTTGTTAAGCGTTCCAGCTGAGTCTCGCCAACTGGGTGCAACTGAGCTGTGGGTGGGCTGGGGGTGAGGGCAACGGTGGCCGGCTTATCATTGGGGTGTGTGCAGGACAGGGTCTGTGAGTGCCGGTGGGGTTCCCCCAGCTGGTCGGAGGCGGGTGACCGGGTGCTGGTGGGCGTGGGCGGCGTCTGGTTGGGTCTCCAGGGCCCTCGAGGAGCCCCCAGGCACGAGCGGGTCAGACGTTGAAGGGAGGGTGAGGGCCAGCAGACTGGCCTGGGGGCCCCAGGATCCCCGCTGGGCAGCACTGTGGGGGGGGGCTCAGGGCATCCAGATGAGTCACAGAGGCCACGTGTGTGATCCCAGGCTGGCAGTCAAGGCCAGGGAAGGGCCCCAGAAGGGCATGGACATGAGGTCAGATGGCCCGTCAGGAGCGGTGTGCTGGGCTCACACTCAGGGGACTTGTCTGCCCACCCCCCCAGTTCAGCCCACCCCTGGGGGTGTTCCTTCCTGCCTTGGGTCCCTGCAGCCCGACAAGCCCCCAAAGCTGCGTGAAGATTACCCTGCCTGCTGTGGACGTGGATGGCCCTGTGTATCTGGGACACCCCTGCCCTGAGCACTGTGTCCGGAGGGGCAGTTCTCAGAGAGGACTGTCCTCATCAGGATTGAGGGGCCTGGAACCCACCCTCTTTAACTTGCTGGGGTCTGGCCCTCTCCCCCACAGGCGGGCGAGCCCGCCCCAAATTGAGGGCAGCCCCGATCAGCAGTTTCTGGGACGCAAAGTCTTCTGGAGACAGGACCAGGATGAGGGATTCGGCCACTGCCTGCATATGTGCACGGAGGGGACAGGATTCTTGACCCAGAAATGGGGAGTGGCCCTTGGTCTCGCTACATCTGTGCCCACGGGAGTCCTCCAGAAGCTCTGAAGGGACAGAGCCTCTGACCATCCCCACGCTACAAAGGACTCGGTCCCCAAGGCTGCCAAAGAGCCAGGGCCAGGAACTGCGGCTGCCCGACAGGCCTGCAGGACCCTGTGTCTGAGTGACACGGCCATGGGACGGGACGAGAGCTACTGACAGCAGGACTGCGGGGGCGGAGGGGCCTCCTTGTGTTTCCCTGGTTCAAAGTGGACCTGCGTGTGCTGTGATTCCCCAGCAGGCGTGAGTGTGAGCGAGTGTGAAGGGGTGAGAATGTGGGAATGTGTGAGCAGATGTACACAGGTGAATTTCTGAGAGCCAGTGGGGTGAATGTGCGCGAGAGTATGTGAGTGTCATTGAACAAGTGTGAGCGTGACCGTGTTTGCGGATGAGCCTTTGTGTGAGTTCGTGCTATTGTAAGTATATACGTCATTGACTGCATGTGTGTCGTTGGATGTGTGTCCTCGAATGCCCGTGGTGTGAGTGTGTCCCTGAATGTGTGTGAGCACCAGTCTTGGACTTGGTGGGCTGTGAATCCTTGAGTGGATCAAGCAGGGGACGCAGGAGGAAGGTACCAGGAGGCACAGCCGCTTCTCCACCTGTTGGGAGCAGGGAGACCTTTGATGGATCTGGCTGAGGGGTCCTACAGCACGGGGACCTGTCCCCTTAAGCCCTGCCCGGCAGTTGGCACATCCGGATTGCAAAGCTTCTATTATACTTGGGTTCAGCTGCACAGTCCTCACCAAGTGCCTCCGGTGGCGCCGTGTGTGGCCTGCCACACAGGCCCACCCAGCTGCTTTCCTGGACACCCAGGGACTGAGACAACCCCACCAGCTAGGCGGGGGCCTCTCAGGGTCATGGAAGGCTCAAGCAGCAGGTGGGGGACCCAATCAGGCAATACCCTGGTGGGCAAGGCCCCATCCTGTGGCCTGTTCCTGAGCAGAGGGGACTGAGAGAGGTCCTTTCCAGGCTTGTGTCCTGGCCTTCCCTAGATAGCACCTCTAGGCCTGAGGAGGGCCCGCACATTGTGTGTTTAATTTTAGGCTCATTTGAATAAGAGGGCAGAGCACCCCCTTCTAAGGGTATGTTTGCATCATGTCGCAGATGGATAGGAATGACACATGCCAGAATCCTGGCGCATGTCCGCCTGGGCTCTGTACAGGGTGATGGCCATGCCGCGTGCCTGCGCTGCTGCACTTCCCATGCACTGCCCATGGCCTTGCCTTTCGTGGTGCCCCTACACCTTGCTTCCAGGCCCCCAAGGCAGTCTCGCAGCCACGATTCCACCTGGCCAAAGGACAGCAGAAACCTGGCACTAATGGCCACACACCCACCAGCCATCCAACCTGAAGGTGCTGAAGGGTGTGGAGCCTGGTGGAGCAGTGAGCCCCTCCTTCTGTGAGCATCGCTGGGGGCCAGGCACTGGGCTCAGCAATCGCGGCTATCTCTCTGAGTCCTTGTGAGGGAAGGTGGGCTGTGTCACCACCCCTCTTCTCTAGATGAGGACACCAGGCACAGGAGGTTTCAGGAACTCACTCAATGTCACACAGCTCTTCAGCATAGTCACTGGGATTCCAGCCCAGGCTGGCCATCCCCTCAGCTTGGGCGCTAGAAAGAGCTGAAGGATGTGGGGCACGTGGTTAGTGGTGATCAGCGCTCTCTGGGTGGGGAATACATGTTGCTTCTGTAATCAGGGGAAAAACACCGAATCAATGTCAATGTCTTTATAAAGCATCCAAGAAAGAGATTAGAAGGACACGTGTCCCATGTTTACAGTGATGGCCTCTATCCATATGGGGACATGATGGCTGTGAGCAGTCAACTTCTTTCTGCACTGCATCTGCGGTGTCCCCAGCATGTGCAGGACCCTGTGCTCCTCAGGGTGGGGCCCACAGAGCCCTGGGCCTGGTCTTCGGCTCCCACCTGCTCCCAGGCAGGGACCTGCAGCCAGCACCCTGCTGGGGCCAGGTTGGGGTATCTCTCTGGCATTCCCTGAGCAGACCCAGAGAGAGAGATGGGGCGACACCATTTCTCTGCATGCACCACTGTCTCTCACAGCCAGGGCTCTCGTCTCACACGTGGCACCACAGTCAAAGCTTGAGGACCAGCAAGGTGGCCAGTGCCTGCTGGAAGTGGAAAGGAAGAGAGCAACAGAGCGACAGAGGGCTAAGGCAGAACCTGCCCCAGCACCCGTTCTGGGAAGCCCAGCAGACAGGGGAGGGAGGGCACTGGAGACGTGGGCTCTGATCCCTGCCTGACCTTGGGGGCCCCGTGCCCTCCCTGGGCCCACTGTCTAGTGCTGCTGCTACCCTAAGGCCATGAGAGGTGGGGACCAGCCCCAGGGACACGAGGGTGGGGTCCAGACCGGGTGTGCTGGTGGGGGTGCATATCAGGAAAGACTCGCCCCCCCACTCCAGGAGTCCAGCTCCCCCATAGAGGCTGAGGAAGGAGACCGAAGGGCACCGGGCACAGTCTTGTAGTTGGGGAGGGGCCCAGGGCATGTGGGGAAGGGTGCAGGAGGGCGGGGAGACCCCTGCAAGGCCAGGGACAGAGGGGACTGAGCCCGGCTCAGGGGACGCCTTTGACTATGTTCCCCCAGAGCCTGCAGGGACCTTCACAGGGCAGATTGGGCCCTTGGGGAAGGCCTGGGGAAGGCCCCAGATGGGTGGCAGGGCCACTGCCCACGTGAGCATTCTGGACCAAGGCGGCCATGCCCAGCCTATGTGCCTCAGCCAGGCCTCCTGCCTCCCAAACTCAGCCAGCAGCACCCACATGCTTTCAAAGGAAGAGCTCCTGCGCCCCTGGGCCGTACTTGGTGTTCTAAGGACGATGCGTCCCCCACTCAGAGCCAAGCACATCACCTGGTGTCAGATGACCTCAACTCTGTGGGGTGACAGGCCTCCCCGCCCTCTCATCCACATCCAAGACTGCTCTGGGCCAGCTCCTCTCTCTCCTGGGCTCCAGCTGCACAGCTCTGAGCTGGGGCCACGCCCCTCGTCTCTCCAGGATTTCCCAAGGGACCTTACCATACGAGTGGCAGTCCCCGGGCCAACTTGATGCACACCCACTCCTGACATGGGAGGAGGGTCTTCCGTTTCTCTGTTATTCAAGGGGGGCTCTGGGATTCACTCCACCGCAGCTCAGCGGCAGTGTCCCACTGAGCCCGTCCAGCCCTGGCCTGGGCTGAGGCTTCCCTTTCATGCCGCTGCCACCCCCTGAGAAGGCCCGAGTGCCACTCCTCTGCTGTGGGGGCTTGGGGGTGCGGAGACCATAGGGCAGCTCAGGCCATCCAGGAAGCCCTGCTACTCATAGGAAGGGTGCCCCCTCCTTCTCCACACAGACTCAGGTTTCTCCCCCTTCACCCCCTTCCTCCCCAGCCCCTTGCTGTTCCACACAGAGACCCCAGCCTGCCCTATCCTTCCAGCCTCCCTGCCTTTCTGGGAGACACTGCAGAGGGAAGGGAGGGGCCCCGAACCACATTCCCCAGGACAACCACTAAGAAAATAACTCCAAAAATATAGTAACAGGAATCACACGGTGATTAAACTGGTGCACTAGAAAATATCTATTTACCACAAAGGAAGGACACAATGGAGGAACAGTGGAACAAAAATTACGTAAGACATATAGAAAAAAAGCAAAATGGAAAACATAATCCTGCCATATCAGGATTTACATTAGATGTAAATGGATTAAAGATTAAAGCTGTTCAGCATCCTTAGTTCCTAGGGAATTGCAAATTAAAACCACAATAAGACACCACCTCACACTCACGAGGATGGCTAACATGAAAACTATGGACAATATCAAGTGGTGGTGAGGATGAGGAGAAGTTGGAGTCCTCCTACACTGCGGGTGGGAAGGTGAAAGGATGCGGCTGCTGTGGCGGACAGTTTGGGGGTTCCTCGGCAGTGTAGCTGTAGAGATACCAGCAATTCCACTCTAGCCATCCATGCGGTGATGGGTGAATGGGTTAATGAGTTAAAGGGTCGGTAGGTTACTGTGGCAGTGGGACTGGTGTCTCTGCAAGAAGAGGAAGAGAGACCCGAGCTAGCACACTACGCACTCGGCCCCTTACCTTGTGACTCCCTGCACTGCCTCAGGATGCTGCAGAATGTCCCCACCCCCAAGAAGGCTCTGGCTCGCACCGGATGTGGCACCTTAACCTTGTACTTCTTATCCTCCATAACTGTAAGAAATAAATTCCTTTTCTTTATAAAATATCCAGTTTTTGGTACTCCATGTTAACAGAAAAAAACAAACTCTGTAAAATAATTTTAAAGAGGTTTATTTTGAGCAAATATGAGTGACGGCAGCCCAGGGAACATGGTCTCAAGAGGTCCTGAGAAAGTGTGCCTGAGGTGGCTAGGTTACAGTTTGCTTTTATACATTTTAGGGAGATATTTGTACATTTCAGGAATTGCAGGTAAAGTCATAAACCAATACATGGAAGGTATATGTTGGTTTGGTCCCAAAAGGTGGGACATCTTGAAAAAGGGGCTTACAGGTTATAGGTGGATTTAGGGATTCTTTAATTGGCAGTTGGTTAAAGGAATAAAGCATTGTCTATAAGCTTGGAGTCAGTAGAAAGGAATGATTTAAGTCAATTATAGAGCAAGCCACATTATACTGACTCCCAGGCCATCTGTTAAGCAAACTGATGGCCTGCAGGTATAACTTAACCTTTGCCTTGCATGGCCTTAGGTACTGTTTATAATTTAGTATCTTATTGCCAGAAGAGTCTATTTTTCACTCTTTTGATCACTATATTGACATTTCAGTTGGTCAGTTGTGTGTAAACTCCAAAAGGGACAGGGTGTAAAGAGGTGTGATCAATCTCCCTTCCCTTCGTGGCTAGGAACTCACTTTTAAGGTTTTTCTAGGGTCCTCTTGGTCAAGAGGGGTCTGTTTAGTTGGAGGGGGGCTAAAGGGTTTTATTTTTAGTTTACATCTGTTATAAGCAACAGAAGACAGACAAAGACAGAAAATTGGTACCAGGAAGTAAGGTGTTGCTGGAAGCGGCTTTGGAACTGGGTGATGGGCAGAGGCTGGACGAATTTTGAGGAGTGGGCTAGAAAAAGCCCAGATTTTGGTGAGGGGGTAGAAGACAAGAAGGCTAGGGAAAGTTTGGAATTCCCTAGAGATTGGTTAAGTGCTTGTGATCAGAATGCTGATGGAAATATGGACAGGAAAGGCCATTCTGGCAGAGTTTCAGATGGAACTGAGGAACAAGGTATTGAAGTCTAGAGTAAAGGCCATCCTTGTTATAAATTGGCAAAGAACTTGGACTTGGCTGAACTGTGTCCATGACTGAGGGCTTTGTCGAAAGCTCAACTTGAGAGTGATGATGTAGGGTACCTGGCAGAAGAAATTTCTAAGCAAAATATAGAAGGAGCTGCACAGTTACTGTCAGCCATTTACACTGAGATTCAGGAGCAAAGGAATCATTTAAAGACAGGACTTATAATTCAAAGGGAAGCAGAATGGAAAGATTTGGAAAATTCTCACCTTGGCCACTTAAAGAATGAAAAAGTGTGTGGCGCAGGGATCATTTGCTAAAGAGATTATCAGGGCTAGAAGGGAGCCAGGTGCTGTTCCTCAGGATGGTGGAAGAAAGACCCCACAGGTAATTTGGAGATCTTTGAGGCTGCCCCTCCCATCACAGGCCCAGAGGCCTAGGCAGTGGAATGATTTCAGCGGATAGGCCTTGGGCACTCTCCACTCGCTCACCGCCTAGGACCACCTCTGCTGCCCACACCTTGGAGCAGTGCTCACTGGCCACCCCAGCCTGGTTCAAGGTGCCTCAGGTGTGGCTGGTGCCTTGGCTCTTCAAGGTACAAGTTGTAAACCTTGGCAGCACTGGCACTTGGTGCCAATCCTGCAGGATTGCAAAAATCAAGAGCTGTGGAGGCTTGGCAGCCTCCACCCAGATTTCAAAGGATGTCATGGAAAGTTTGGGGGCCCAGGCAGAGACTTGCTGCAGGGATGGAGCCACCTCAGAGGGCCCCACTAGAGCAATTCTGAGTGAAAATGTGCGGTCGGAGCTGCTGTAGAGAGTCCCCACCAGGGCAATGCCCAGTGAGGCCATGGGTCTGACTGCCACTGGGCTCCCACCACTGTGGCGTCACCAGCAGCATGCAATGCCTCCCTGGGAAGGCTTCAGGCACTGGACTCTAACCTGTATGAGAAGCCATGTGGGCCGCACCCAGCAAAACCATGGGGGCAGGGCTGCCTAAGTCCTTGGGGGCCCAGTCCCCACCCCAGTGGCAAGGGGTGGCATGTGGAGTCAAAAGAGATTATTCTCCAGGTTTCAGATTGAATGTCTGCCCTGCTGAGTTTTGGGCTTGCTTGGGGCCTGTTACTCCTTTCTTTTTGCCTATTCCTCCCTTTTGGAATGGGATTGTCTGTCTTGTGCCTGTGTCACTATTGTATCTTGGAAGCAGATAATTTGTTTTGATTTCACAGGCTCACAGATGAGACCCTGTCCTTTGGACTTTTGAGTTGGTGCTGTAACAAATTAAGACTTTGGGCTATGGAGATGGAATGAATGCATTTGTATGTGAGAAGGACATGAGTTTTGGGGGCCATGGACAGAATTCTATGAATGTTTGTCCCCTCCAAAACTCATGTTGAAACTGGCACATGTCCCCAGTGTGCCAGTATTGAGAGGTGGGTGTTGGCACATAAAGATATAAAAGATTTCAGGAGTTTTAGTGTGTTAGTTCACAGATCAAAAGCTGCCTCACCTCAGGAGGGCATCTCACTGATCGGGAGCATTTTGTATGGCGACGCCTGTCTCAGACCTGGAGGCCTCCCAGATGCTTCTGTAAGACAAAGCTTGGCATGAGGCCACAGGTTGAGAACTGATCAAAGAATGCCCGCCCTGCGGTTACCTGCAGCTGGAGACAATTGGCATAAGGGACAGTTCCTGCTTCACTCCTGATCAATTGTCTCAATCAACAAGAAACTAGATAAAGAAATACAGAGGCTCTATATTTCTGTTTAGCCTTTCTGCTAAGTGACAATTTTATCTTAGGACTTAGAAGTTTACCTTAGAAAGATTTTGTAACCGTTTGCTCATGCAGATAGAGTTAATTGAGGGATCTCTAGAAGATTTTGGGGAGACTTAAAACCTAAACGAACTATTTGTTATTATGTAAATCTGTAATCACTAGCAACTAATCGCTGCACCAATAAATACTGATGCAGGACTTCCCTCGGGGCCTCACAGCTCACGGGAATGTGGGAGGACCCCCTGACTCCCCCATCTTTTAAAACTATACTTTTGTCTCTGTGTCTCTTTATTATTTCTCTATTCTCTGTTTCTATTATTTCCATATGTCTTGCGATGATCCTGCCAAGGGACCTGTTTTTGCTGGGCACGTAGCTAACTCCCAGCAGTGGGGCCTTTAAGAGGTGATTGGGTCATGTGGGCTCTGCCCTCATGAGTGGATCAATCCATTCGCAGATTACTAGATTCATGGATTTGTGGGTTCTCATGGGAGTGGGACTGGTGGCTTTATAAGAAGAGAGACCTGAGCTAGCACGCTCAGCCCCTCACCATGTGATACGCTGTGCCGCCTCGAGACTCTGCAGAGTCCCCAACAGCAAGAAGGCTCTGACTCTCATTAGATGTGGCTCCTTGACCTTGGACTTCTCAGCCTCCCTAATCGTAAGAAATAAATTTATTTTCTTTATAAATTACCCAGTTTTAGGCATTCTCTTATTAAATAACAGAAAACGGGCAAAGATACTTATTATAATAGGGGCTTTCAGATGGTAGAGGATTTGTTAAAAGTTATCATCTTAAGAGTTATCATTTTTGGAAGGTGACTTAAGTTTCATTTATTATTATTAGAAGCATGTATAAGAGATAACCTAAGTTTTACTTGCATGTCCTAACTGGTTTTGTCTGCTTGGGGAGTTCTCAAGTCTGATATTTATTTTATTTACTTTTAACAATGTCCAAAAGAAATGAAAATATATGTCCACACAAAAACTTGTACAAAAATGTTCATAGAAGTATTATTCATAATAGCCCCAAAGTGAAAACAAGCCAAATATCCATCCACTGAAGAATGGATAAATGAAATGTGTTCCAGAAATGAAGTCCTGACACATGCTATGACATGGATGCATTTGGAAAACATTATGCTAATGAAAGTAGATAGAAAAGGCAACATATTGTATCACTTCATTCATATGAAATGTTCAGACTGGTAAATCTATAGAGACAGAAAGCATATTAGTGGCTGCCAGGGCCTGGGGAAGGGGAAAGGAGGAATGAGTATAGGGTCTCCTGTGGGATGATTAAAATGTTTGGAACTAGATAGAGGCAATAGTCACACGACATTGTGAATGCACTAAGAGTCACTGAACTGTGCCCTTTAGAAGGGTGAATTGTATGCCATGGCAATTACAGAATATATCAGTTTAAAGGCAAGTGATTTCTTCTTTACACTGGAGGCTACGACAGCTCCTAAGTCAAACTGACCCAGCACACACACACAACTGCTTTGGAAGTGTAGTGGCTTTAATGGCATTTCCCTGCATATGCGAAGATGCACTTCCATTTTCCTGTCCTCAGATTGCATCTGCCTACCTCTAAGGACATCACCCAAGCCCAGTACTCCAAGGTATAGAGGAAAACGTCACATCAAACTCCCACAACCCATGCCACTAAGGACTGGTAAAATCCCATCTGGATCACCCATATCACGTTCCCCTGTGACCGTTGCATGGTAACATGTAAAAAGAGCAACTGAATTCGACTCCTAGAAGACCCTACATCCCCTTCACCAATGCAGTCCCCTGCTTTTGTCCTTCAGGTCCATCACCCCCTTATGCCTCCCTGAGGACCAATGTGAAAACGTTCTGGGAAATGCTGCCGGCACGGTCAGTGATCCGGAGCCACAACTGCTGTGAGGCGCTGTGGACCGGGACTGGGATCAGGCGGCTGTCCGCAGGTTGAGACGGCACTGGAGGGAGGCCAGGCCCCAGTCTCCTGCTCCAAGCCATGGCGGACCCCCGACCTGGGAGCAGTCCTGGCCCTGTGAGGCCACATGCCCACCTTCTCCTGCAGCAGGACCCTGGCAGAGGCCCCCAGAGGTCCAGGGACCCATCCCACTGGGGAGGGAGGCAGCCAGGCCTTCA
>RJWJ010048608.1:0-10537 GCA_004363605.1 Indri indri | reverse complement strand
GAATAAAGCAAACAGTAGTTTAAATTCAGTCATTCTTCAATTCATTCATTCATTTAGCCAAAAGTTATCCCCATGACGACTGAATCAGGCAAATGAAGCCTCTGCCCTCATGTTGTTTTCTGTTTCATTCTAGTGAGTTCCAGAAAACAGAGAGCAGACAAACATCCCTTTGGAACCTGGACTTGGGATAGGAGCTGCTGAGCGTGGGTTCTCCCCACACCCAGAGTCCTCTGATCAAATCCAATC
The DNA here is from genome assembly GCA_004363605.1 of Indri indri. Classification (NCBI taxonomy): domain Eukaryota; kingdom Metazoa; phylum Chordata; class Mammalia; order Primates; family Indriidae; genus Indri; species Indri indri. The sequence continues at coordinate 10,291 of RJWJ010048608.1, read as the reverse complement.
TTCAGACATCCTGGTGGGAAAGTCATTAAGCTTTCCATGATTGGGGCATCAGGCTTATCATCCCTTGCTTGAGACGGGGAAAGGGACAGGTGGCCTTATTTGTGTGGCATTTAAGAAGATGACTGGCGGTGCAGGGGAAGGGAGCTTCCCAGAGGGAGGGTCTCAGCGAGCAGGGGACTCACATGTTCCGGTCCGCCTGGAACCACTGTCTTGGGAATTGTGTCTCTCTCGCTCTCAAAGCACCCCAGACTGGACTCTAAGTTCTGTAGTCTATTCTGTGGTCACCGTGTCAGTTTGCTCCATTCCATGGTCACCATGTCAGTTTGCTCTATTCCGTGGTCACCATGTCAGTTTGCTCTATTCCGTGGTCACCATGTCAGTTTGCTCCATTCCATGGTCACTGCATCAGTTTGCTCTGTTCCATGGTCACTGTGTCAGTTTGCTCTGGCTGCTATAACAAAATACCACAGAAACAACAGAAAGTAATTTTCCCACAGTTCTGGAGGGTAGAAGCCAAGGTGAAGGTGTGTCAGGTTTGGTTCCTCCTGAGGCCTCTCTCCTTGGCTCGCAGACGGTGTCTTCTCACTGTGTCCTCACGGGGTCGTCCCTCTGTGTGTGCAAATCCTGTATGTCTCTTCCTTTGTTTGTAAGGACACCAGCCCTTTTGGATTAGGACCCCGCCCTCCTGACCTCAGGTAACCTTAAGCACCGCTTTAGGGGCCCTATCTCCAAATGTAGTCAACTCGGGGTTAGGACTTCAACAGATGAACTTTCAGAGGACACGATTCAGTCTAGAACACTACCCCTATCCACCAGGTGCCACCACACCGAAAGCTGCCAGCATTAGAGAGCCTGCCAGGGACATAAACTGCCAGGGCTCTTACGAAGGAAGAATAAAAGTCCGCACAGAAACTTGCGCACACATGCTCACAGCAGCCCTGCTCACAGCAGCCAGAGGTGGACGCAAGCCAAGTCCCTCAGTGGACAGACGGGTAAACTATGTGGCCTGTCCACGCAGTGCACACCACCCACCCACGTGACGGAGTCGGGTACTGACACGTGCACTCTCTGGATGCACCTTGAAGATGTCACGCTGAGGTGGGAAGTCACACTGTCCACCGACACGACGTGTCCAGAACAGGAAAATCTAGAGACAGTGAACAGGTCCCCGGCTGCTTCGGGAGGGGTGGGGAGAGGAGAACGAGGAGTGATAGCTAAAGGACATGGCTTATTTTTGAGGGAATGAGATGTTCTGAAATTGACTTTGGTGGTGGGTGCACATCTCTGTGGATAAACCCATATCCACTGAAGTGGGCTGAATTGTGCGCTTTCCACTGTTGAATCGTGTGGCACGCAGCGTTGAGATGCTGCTATATCTCGCTAGAGCTATTGACGAAACCGTGCGGGAGTAAAAGATCCATCCTAACTAAGATGAACCGCGGGGTTTTAATATAACAGGGTTCAGAAAGCCTGGATTTGGAATTCCACTTGCAGCTCACGGTTAAGAAACACCACTTGTTAAATTTTCATGGGGCTTCAAACAAGATGCCCGTAATTATATGAAAAGGCTATTAAAACGCATCTTTTTCCCAACTACCTGTGTGGGTGAGGTCGGGTTTTCTTCCTGTTCTTCAACGAAAACAGCATATTGCAACAGATTGAAGAAGCAGATAGGAGAGTCCAACTTTTTAACTTGGAAGTGTCATTTTTAATAAAATGTTTACATCAATAACAACAATTTTAAAAAAGAATGAGTCTTGAGACAGAGACTCAGCAGCGGTTAATGGCCTTGGTGACGAAATGTTCCTGAGCTGACGCGGCTGCGCGTCATTGGTCCGGATCGTCACTGCACGCCGCTCTGTGCCTGGGTGAGGATGGCGTGACCATGTCAACACCAGCCAATGTTATAAACCAGCTACTGTGTGCCGAACGCTTTGTGAATTTGAGCCATTTAACCCTCATGGCGGCCGCGTAAAGTAAGAGCGTTATTAGCCCGGGAGGCAGCCGGGGCGGGTCCACAGCGCATGTTCCGGTGCTGGGGCCCGGGTCAGGACTTTAGATGGCTGAGCGGCCTGTGCGAGAGGCCTGTCCCCCTACAGGTACGGCTAACATGCAGATTCCCCTCGCGGAGCTTGGGGAGTGGGTAAGGCAGTGGTCACGACGTTCCCGGCGTGGCCGAGCGCTGGCCACTCAGCCATTCACTTGCCCACCTTCCCATTCATTCATTCCCGCGCTGGTAGGCGTCAGGTGCCTGCCGTGAGCCAGAGCGAGACGTTTTCGTGCCGACCCAAGGAGGGAAGCCCCAGAATGAGCTACCTGAACATAGGTGAGGGGACACCGTGGGCTCAGCCTTTGCCCCAGAGACCCGCCCATCCCAGGCTCATGTGCAGAGCCCTGACGGGCATCCAGGTGGCTTCCGGCTGTGATGATGGTCTCGGTCCTGGGGCCGGGAGCCAGGGAGCAGGAGCTGGGGGCAGGACCGTGTCTGCAGGGCAGGGGCTTCATTCCTGTGTTCATGCTGGGCTGACTCAGTCCCACCTGGGTGAATCTAGGGTGCAGGTGTGCTTAGTAAGCAGCTAAATCCAGGTGCCACTTGTCCCCACACAATTTCTGTGGGGCTGCTCAATGTGACCTCATCAGAGAGGAAGGGTCAGGGCTCCGCTCAACCCCATTTGTCCAGGTGTGTCTCTGGGATTCCACCCACCCTCCCGCACCCTGGTTGCGTGGAACCTTCCTGTTTCACAGGGCAAATAAAGCAAGAAGTTAAAAACGAGGCGGCAGCTATGACCATGCTTTGGAAAACATAAAGGCACAATTGAATGAAAATTGCTCTTGCATGTTGACTCTGGCTGGTCACCTGGGAACCTTGCTCGGCCACAGGGATAGAGGCCCTGGGGCGTCACTGTGAGCCCAGCTGCTGCTCCAGGGCTGCTCTGAGCTGGGGAAGCGGCCCCCGATTGACCAGGGCCTCGTGAACAGACCTTTAGGCAACTGCTTTGCACACACAGATGCCCACTGAGAGGCTGGAGACAGACAGGATCAGGGTCCCGTCTGCTGGGCACTGAGATAAGGGGGACTGTTCAGTAGGTGAAGCCGGAAACATTATGATCCGTAAAGGAACTCGGGAAATCGGCTCCCTGCTAACACCACATGAAAAGTCCTATCCAGCTGGCTGAAGACTTGGAAACCACAAGCAAACTGTGCAATGCCGTAAAGAAACCGTAGTCCTGCCTTAGGGCAGGATGGGATATCTTAAACAAAACACACAGAGCACTTACATTAAAGAAAAGACTGATACCTTGACTGTACCAAAATTAAGAAATTCTGCTTATTAAAAATTCCTTCACGTAAATGAAGACAAGCTACAAACTGGGCAAAGGTATTTACAAGACATATGATTTAAAAACATTAGTATTAATAATATATATATGTATTTAAAACCACGCACCATTAATGCAAAGATAACATCCCAATGGGAAAATGAACAAAAATATAGAAATAGACATTTCACAGAAGAGAAAACGCACACGGCCAATAAACATTTGAAGAAAAGCCCAACCCCCATCAGTAATTATAATAGGCTGAGTTTAGGAAAAAGCAAATACTGGAAGGTTATAGCAGCATGATATTCCTTATAATAATAAAGGCAGCAAAATTAGGTAATATAAATAATATGTTTTTAGGCTTCCACACAGATACAGCCACCATTGTCACAGAGGGAGTGACGAGCAGAGCCCTGGAGAAGTATTTAGCCACATGTAAGTTATTGTTCTGGTTCTTGGGCTGGATGGTGGACTCATGTTGTTAAAAGTGAAGAAATAGTGAAAATAATAACAACAATAACAGTAATGGTAATAAAAGTAAGAGAGGGCCTTGTAGGAATGGCGGGTCATGGGTCCAGGTATAGGGTTAGTCAAACTCTACGCACCTGAGGTCGGCACAAGAAAACAAACAAGAACAGGAAAAAGTGAGACCCCCGGGGTGGTCCAGCCCTGCGTCCGTCCTTGTATGCATTTGTCCATTCCTGGCCCCCAGCAGCGCTGACCCTGGGAACCTGCCAACTTCTCATCCTACGCGGCAGTTCCCAGTGGAGGCCGGTAGATGAGGTGCTTTTTAGCGGTTTTCTGTGAGGTCAGGAATGCGGATGGATGCTTTGGCGCATTTTCCATTGACCAGAAAGTTCCCTAAGCCAAACCTCTCCCCTCCAGCCTCTGGTTGCCAGGCTCAGCCAAGGCCCGAGTGTGGCTCGAGAGTAAGGTGGAGTCTGTCTGCTCTCTGCGCCCACCGGGGTCAAGACAGTGGTGAACACACGTTCCCCAGCGGCGTGGCCCTGACTGCACGCCCATTACAGGATTTGCCCAACTTTCTGGAAGAATCCCGTCTTTTCTCCCTCATCCCAGCGCCTTAGATGCGTGAGCTTCTGGCAAATCCCGCGGGGCCTTTGCTCTGGGGCCTGTGAGAAGCTCCCACCCTGGCAGTGCTCAGGGTTGGGGAGGGGCGAAGGTCTGCGCAGCTTAACTTTGGATGCAGGAAGGAGACACAACGCACCCTTCTTGCCAAGGGAACCCCACGGTGAGCGTGCGAGCTCGAGTTCCGCGGGGAGAGGACCTCCCTCCCTTTATCCTGCCTGTGGTTACTCTAGTACGTCTGCAGCGCAACAAGGGCGGCCGCTGATGTGAGCATCTTGTGATCTCTCAGCCCACCCAGCCTCCTGGCAGCTTCCCGTGCTCCCAGCAAGGAGTAGAAGGTGACCTTCGGCGAGGGGGGAGGACAGCTGTGGACGAGAAGGACATCGCGCCGTGACTGGCTGGATCCTGGGGCGGGGGCAGAAATCCTTTCCCTCCTTCCCTCAGTGCCAGCCTGGGCACCTTCCCGAGTCCTCACGCACATGACAGGCAGAGGCTCTCCCTGACCATCCAAGCTGAGGGGTTCCCTGCATTTGGGGCGGAACAGACATTACTCATCCCCCCAGGCTGCGAAGCGGGGCGGACACATGGCCTGGCCCTGAGACGCTGCAGAACGTCTGTCCTGGATTTTAACACGTTCACGTCCCCGGTGGTCCCAGGGGCTGCTGCCCAGCACCAAAACGTCTCTGCCAGGCTTTCAAACGGTGCAGGGAGGGGAGAGGAGAGCCGTGGTGAGAGCAGCGCGTTCCCAGGGCCCCTTCCTGCAGGAGGGCGCTCCCCGGCCTGAGCGTGTTCTAGGCAGGGCGCCGCTCGGGTTTTGAGCCTGAAGTCGGAGAACCCAGTTAGCCCTCCCCCACGTTTGGACATAAAGTCACAGGACACACGATGGCCGTGGTTATCGTTGCCATTATCACCGCCACTCCAATAACCGCGCTCCAGCCCTTTCATCCCAGAATTTCAAAGCGGGACGCTCTGTGAGGAGACGGCTGCTCATCCGCACGACGAGAAGCATCCTTTGAAAATGGAGCTTTCAGACTCTTGATGGGAAAAACTCTGATTTCTACCCAGCGTGAGGATGGATGTGTCTGCGGAGTGGGGCGCAGACACTGAGGTCAGAGGCGAGGTCCCCAAACCCTGCAGGAAGCGGGACCTCAGGTATCCAAGCGTCTGACACTCTTTGCAGCCCCTGTCATGTCCACTCTTCCCTCAGGAGCTGACGGATCAGTCAAAGGTCATGGGCAAACCGGATCCATGATGGCACGGAGAGACAGGGCTAAGCATGGGCCCTGCAAAAGGCATGGGCTCCAACCATGGCTTTGGGTCAGAAATGCTAGCTGTGTGTCCTTGGGAAAGCTACTCAACCTTTCTGTGTTTCAATTTCCCCTTTGATAAAATGGAGCTGGTGGTTTCTGCCTCTTGGGGATTCCGCTAGAGGAATCATCACAGGTCCGGTTCTCGGAGCAGTGTTTGCACGTGGTGAGCACTCGGGTGCAGGCGCTGGCCGCGGTGACGCACGCACTACTGGCTGAGCATGCTCTGTGGGACACAGACCCTCAGCACAGCGTCTGGGCTCACCAGGGCTGGGCCCCCCGCCCCTGTCTGTCCCTGGGTTCTCGCCACACGGGCCACCCCTCCCCACGCCTCCCTTGTCCTACACACCTGTCCGTGGGTCTTCCCGTGTGGCCCTGAGGCCGGGGTCCTCCTGGAAAGTTCTTCCGCTATGCTCTCCTGGCCCTCAGCCAACCTGCCCTAATCATGCGGGACTCACGTCAGCGTCACCTCCTCTGGGAAGTGTCCCCAACTTCCCATTTGGATTAGATGTACCCCTCCATGGCCACAGTCCGTGGCAGGGTCTCCTCCTCCTCCTTCTCCTCCTCTGTTCTCTGTCTCCTTCTCCTGCGGTTTCTCCCATCGGACCGTCATTTCCTCTGGGTCAGGAGTCGCACCGGGCCATCTCAATAACTGTCCCCGCAAATGCCCAGGTCCTGCCTTGGGGAGCTTTCCCGGCTCCGTGAGGGGCGCTCAAGCCACGGCATGCAGTTTGGTGTCTGGGAGCAAAGGCCATGCCCACATTGCTTGGGGAAGCTCTGCCCTTTCCTTGGACGTTGCCGGGGTCAGAGCAGAGACAACATGAGAGCCGCACGGCCTGGCTCCCCGAAGGTTCTGAGTGGCTGTTTGTTGGATGGCTGGGTGGTTGCGTGCGAACAGGAACGGATGGACAGTGCGCAGGTGGGCGGCACGGTTAATCCCGGCTGAGGCTGGTGGCTCTCTTTGTCCCGCAGGTAAGGCCTCCGGGGCACCTGGTAGACTCACTCGCCTGGGTCGTCATAAACCCTCTGACAAATTAATGGGAAACAGGGTAATTTCTAGGGAGACTCCCGACGAGTGAACAGTTTCTTTCATTGCTGTTAATACCGTCAGTGGCAAGTTCATCCTGGAAATATATTACGTACAAGAATGTCACTGAACGCCGGGTCCTTGAGCGAGCCTGGGATTAGCTGGCTGAGAACAAGCGAGATGTAGGATGAGGGCTGTGTACCAGGGTCTGCCTCGAAGATCAAAAACACAGTGGGGTGTCTTTGTTCTTCGTATTATCAGTTTACTAGCTGACACATTAATTTATTTAATAAAAATTGTTAGTGATAGGAAAGCACAAGGTAGATAGAAGAGGGACGCAGCGGGTGTACTGGAAAGAAGCCTGGTCTGGGGTGGGCGTGTCCTCTGGGCACTGGGAGGCCCAAGATGTTACAGAAGCAGGCTGCCGTGGCAGGCAGCCAAGCGGGCTGTGGTCCCCTTAAATTAGAGGAAAGAGTAAACCCCTCCCCACGCCCTGGTCTGTTTTTGTTCCCTTCCTTCTTCTCCTCATCCCAGGCTGAAGTGAGAACCCGCAATCTTGGCAGAAATAGAGAAGGTTCTGGGGGTGAGGGGCACACCTTGAAGGCACACCTGGCCCAGGTGAGGGAGAACTCAGAAGTCTCAACTTCTGTGCAGCCCACCCTGGGTGGCGTGGAGGGCAGGTGGACGTCTGTCCTCTCTGCACAAAACACCAGACACCAGACCTACGTCCTGAGTTTGGATCTGCGTGAGGGACAATGCTTGCGAGTATCAGAAGGTGACCTGGTTTCCCAACCCACCGGACTTTCTGGAAAGTTGCCCTTCACCTCCCTGGCACGGCCAAACCCTCCCACGTGCTCTCCCTGAACCAGAGTCCTCCGTTTTGCGGCATAATCCAGGTGACATGTGGCGACGTGAGCGTCTGACATTCACCTGCGTCTCGGCTCCTCCAGGCAGGACCAGCTCTGCTTACGCCCAAATGTGCCCCTCGCACGGTGTATGCGGCAGGGAGTGGTCCCCGCCTTCTAGTCTGGACAGAGACCCAGGAGGATGGGTTCTAGATTCCCAGGTCTAGTCCATCCTGCCACCCAGACAGGAAGTCCCTGCTCAACACACCTGTAGGACGACCACCCTGCGCTCCTGCAGGGCAGGAAACCGTCCATACTGGCCTACTATGGTGCGTAACAAACACTACACATTTAGAAGCTTGGGCCTCGCCCAGCTGTCTTCTCGCCGTTGTGAGGTCCTCTGCACGGGTCCCACCAGGCTGCCATCAAGGCGTCAGCAGGGGCTGGGGGCTCTGCTGAGCCTGGGTCCTTTTCTAGGCCCCCAAGGCTGCTGGTGGAACCAAGCTCCCTGCAGCTGCAGAATTCACGGTGGCTTCCTCCTTCCAGGCCGCAGGAGAGTCTCGGACTCCTGGAGGTCCAGGCCCTCAAAATCAACTGATCGGGGACTTTGCTTACAAACGTTCTGCGCCTTTGCCTAGTCTGTGGGTTGTAGGAAGTCGGACTCCAACCACGTTTAGAGCAGATGTGACCATGGGGCCACCTGAGAAGTCCACCTGCCGCGGCACCTGCAAGGCAGCCCATTCCCCGCCTTCCGTGACCCAGAGTTTTCCTTCCCACGTTGCGGCCTCCACATCCTCCTCGGCCACCTGGAGGTTCTGCCCTGGCCCCTCCTTTGCATCTGCCCTGCTGCCCCAGGACCCTGCGTAGACACAGTCTCAGCCCCGCAGCCCACCCTGTCCGCCCAGCACCGCCCTGGGCTGCCCTCCCCTCCCACTACCTGCACCCCCACGGCCTGGCTCTTCCCCTCCCTGTCCACCCACGTCCCAAAGCGCAGTCGGCCCAGGTGCCTCCTGCCTCCTCCACTGCCACCCCGGGCGGCACCAGCTTCTCTTCTCCAGGCCCAGACTTCAGAGTGTCCCTCGACCCCGGCCTTTCTTCCAGAGCTCGCGATTTTGCCGTGTTGCTTCCAAGTGGCCCTTCCCCTCCCTGGAAAGCAGCTTCCTGGTCAGCCTTCCCCACCCCCGCCCCACGTTAGCATGTGGTCACCTTTCCCACCCTCCTGTACCTGGCCCTGGTGGTCACCTAGCCTGGCTTTCTGGTTGTTTCCTGTGCACCTAGGGAAGGACGACACACACTTACCCCAAGGGTGAGAGGGCTTGTGCCAGGCTCCACCATGGCGCTCGTTACCGGGGCTCATCCTCCTTCTAGGATGGACGCTGTTTCCCATTTTAAGGGTGAGGAAACTGAGGCTTGGAGAGGCTGGGGCTTGCCTGGGTCTAGGGCTGCAAGATAAAGTGTAGGATGCTCAGTTCCACTGGAATTTCAGATAAACAAGGAATGAAAAAATAGCATAAGTATATCTCAATATAGCATGGGCTGTACTTATACTAAAATGTATTTGTGCTTATCTGCAATTCACGTATAACTGGGCATCCCGTGTTTTTATTTGCCAAATCTGGCTGCTCTACCTGGGTTGCACAGCTGGTAACAAACAAAGGAACAAGAATCAGTCCAGATCTGACTCCAGACATCAGGGTCTCGTCCTCTGGGCTGCTGTCTAGGGACAGGGACATCTCTCGTTCCGCTTTTCCCCACCAGCAATAGGGCCTCCGGCAGCAGCCGTGGGCAACCTGGAGGCACACGCCGAACCCACACTTGCAGATGAGTCCGACCGGCCGATGGGTCCTTGCTCTAGGGGATAACGGGATGACGGTCCCACAAACGCCATCCGCAATGCACTCGCTCGGCACGGCGGGCTCGGCTCCCTGCAGGGGGAGGGCTCCATTCCCGGAGACATCACCTCCAGTCGCCTCCACGCCTGTGGCCCTCGTTCTCTGCCTCTGCTGTTGCGCAGCCGGGCAAGCCTGCTCCATGCACCCCTCAGGTGGGAGTCATGAGAGTAACCACCCAGGGATCTGTCTGCACTAAAAATGGAGCAACATTTCTTGCTCTCAGGTCACTGCCTGTCTCCAAGTGTCACAGTTAAATGATGAAGCCCATGAACAGTTTCATTCCCTCCAGCAGCTGACAATTCCAAAAAACGGAGAGATTTTATTTTAAAGCAGCTCAGTAAAAACACCCTTCCCCATTGCTCCGAGACTCAGCGGAGGAGGCTTGAAGGGAGCACCGGGCTTCAGGCTCAGCAGGTAAGGCAGCCTCCGCCCTCGTGCCAGTGCGGACCCAGCCCAGCCACCTGACACCTGTCTCTGCAGTGCCCGTGCCAAGAGCCCTGACTTGGGACGTTCGGCCAGTTCCATGCTTAGCAGTTGGAGACACAGAGCTGCTCTGCTTGCTTTTGCTTGTTTGTTTTGGAGTGTTTTCAGCGTGCTCGTGGGTGGTAGGTCTGGTCTTTACATTTGGAGCGGGTCCACCCTTCAGAGCTCACCTGTCCTTCAAGCACAGCCGTGAAGCCATGCACGCCTCCGTGGAGTTACTCACCTTCTGTTCCCGTGGAGGAGGCCCCAGATGGAGCTGTTCCCAGCTGCATCGCGGCAGAGTGAGCAGCCCCTGCAAACTGGCAGCAGCCTGCAGCTCGGCTGCACC
>RJWJ010048607.1:0-10535 GCA_004363605.1 Indri indri | reverse complement strand
ACTGTCCTTGGTTGTTTTGCTGGAATTAAACACTGTTTATGACCCCCTTCCCCTGTGCCCACTTCCTGTCCTTTTCCCTGTTGTCAGAAGAATCATCCAGCTTCATCGCAGAAACAAGTTAACAGAAGAAAATTAATGTCAACGGTAATCAGCCCTAATGATTACCCATACATTCCTGAAACATTTTCATGCGTACCTGTCTGATATTTGCAAGAACTACCTGAAACATTTTTGGCTGTAGGTCCCGTATTTTTCTTATGCATATGTCTCACATATATATTATAATGTACATACTGTTTTTATATCAGCTTTTCACACACATATTCTTGAACTTCATTTCACGTCATTAAAGATACTTTTAAAATATTTTCTCTGGCTGTCAATATTTCTTGAATTCATGGCTAGATAGAGGGGTGGATAGATAGATGTACATATATCCATGTTTCTATGTGTTGGTGTGTATATGTGTGTCCATGTGTATATTTCATCTTAACTCCTTCCTCATTCTCGAACATCTAGGTTTTTTCTGATGTTTCTTTATGCAAATCAAAGCTGCCAGGAAAATCACAATGCACAAGACTTGCTGATATTCAAGATTATTTCCCAATCATTGCTAAAAGAAGGATTGAAGTATCAAAGTATAGGAGCAGTTTGAATCTTTTTTGGGGGGAGGACTGCATTATTAAATGGCCATCCACAAAGACAGTAAGATAAGTTTATCTTCATAAGGTGTGCCAGTATTGTGAATGGACCTTGTTACCTGGCTAATTTTTTGCACTTGCCACTACAATCATTTCTGCACATTACCAGTATTTTATCAAAGAAACTTTTCTGTTTTTATTTATTTTAAACATTTATTTTTATATCAATTGCACATGATCATAATAGAAAATATTTTATAAACTTTGCTAATGTAAGAAAATAATGTTAAAATGTTAATACTACTTCTAATACCACTACTTGACAAAAATTTTTAATAAATAGGTATCTACATACATTTATATTTATGATACAACATGCATTATTTCATTGGAGGATATTTCACTATAACAGTTCTCCGGGACCATCTTTCTAAATCATTAAATATTCTCCTGCAATTCTGTTGTTACATAATACTCCATCACAGGGATCAGCTATAATTTCTGCAAACAAGCCCCGTTGTGTATGTTTAACATGGTTATGATTTTTTTCCTTGTAAGATAAATTCTATGATGATACCTTTGTACCCTAATAGTTTAGTGTTTCTTATTCCTTACTGGTGATATTCTGGAGTGATAGATACAGACATGTCAAATATTTCTGTTGTCAAGTCTTTCTCCCTTAAAGTTTATATCCACTAGTAGTATAGAAGAGTGCGCATATCACTACCTGCCTTCTTAAATTGGTAATTTTTTTTTAAGTTTTGTGAAATTAAAATAGCTTGTAAATTTTTCTATTATTTCCTTTCACAGGTGCATTTTAAAAAAGAAGATACAGCACATTAAAATATAGATGAAAACAACTTTAGGGTATTTTCTATACAGGCTTTCACCATCCATCCATAAACATTTACAATAATTATAGAATCATACTGAATATATTTTGTCATAATTTGCTTTTCAATATATCATAAACACACCTAAAATATCTATAGCTATTTATTTTCTCCTGAAACCATCACTGATAGGACTGGAATTTTTTTAGTAGTTTCCCTGTTATTGATATTAAAGTAGTTCCTAAGATTTCCCCAGTAAATCCAAATCTATGTGAATAATTTTACAGTTGAATTGTTCCCCCACCCCAGAAAAAAGCATTTTGTATTTCTTTGCTTTGCACAGGCTGTGAGTTAACACTTAAGAATCAAGACAAGCATCAGAAATATTAATTCTAAAAGGAGAAAAAGGAGCATCTTTAAGAATTAAAACATTTTTACAAACTCTATATAACTAATAAAGGCCCTGCCTTGGTAGAAGAAATAAGCCGATTTATGCTGTTTAGTACTATCATGCAGACTCTCTAGTTTGAAGCAGCTTTGACAATTTGGCAGAGACTGAAGGCAAAGAAACCCTTGTTTATAGGATTTGTTCTTGTGGGATATGGATTGCTATTATTTCTTCATAGAAATTATATCATAAAATATATCTGTTATTTTGTTTACCCCATCATATAAGGGGTTCATAAATAGAAACCTATATAGAAAATACTCTAAAGTTGTTTTCATCTATATATTTAATGTTCATGCACCACAGAGAACAGCTATTGGTATGACACAAAAGGTACATGATCAGCACAAGGAGAGATCTGGCCTTAGCTTTGATCCAATCAGGACAAAATCCTTCTCATCATCACTGGAAAATAAACTGAGAATAATGAGAGAGAGAGAGAGAGAGAGAGAGAGAGAGAGAGAGAGAGTCAAATTAGTTTGTCAATTTCTACAAAGAAGTGAGCTGGAAGTTCTGATCAGGATGGTGTGAAATATACAGATGAATTTGTGTACTACTATCATCTCTAAAACACTAAGTTTTCCAATTCATGAACATGGGATACTTTTCCTTTTTTACAGATCTTCTTTCTTTCAACAATGTTTTGTAGTTTTTGAAACAGCAATTTGCACTTACTGTGTTAAATTTGTTAAGTATTTAACTCTTTTTGATGCTATTGTAAATAGAATTGATTTCTTAGTTTCATTTTTTGTTTTCTCATTGCTACTGTATAGAAATATAATAGATTTTTGTATATTGATCTTGTATTCTGCAACATTGCTGACCTCTTATTAGGTCTAATATATTTTTGGTGGATTCCCCGGATTTTCTATATAATAAGTCATCTCATTACAAAGCTATAGTAATCAAAACAGTATGGGACTGACATAAAAATAGACACATAGACCAATGGAACAGTATAGAAAGCCCAGGCATATATAGTCAAATAATCTTCAACCAAGGTGCAAAGAATACATGATGGAAAAGGGTACTCTCTTCAATAAGTGGTACTGAGAAAAGTGGATATCTAAATGCAAAGAAAAATGAAATTGGACCCTTACGTTACATGATAAACAAAAAGTAACTCAAAATGGATTAAAGATTTAAACATAAGACTCAAATCCATACAACTTCTAGCAGAAAACATACAGTAAAATCTTCATGACATTGGTCTTGCCAATGATTTCATGTATGTGACACCAAAAGTATAGTCAATAAAAGCAAAAATGAACAAGTGGGACTGCATCAAATTTAAAAGTTTCTGTACAGCAAACAATAAAAAAACTGAAAAGACAACCTATGGAATGAAAAAATATTTGCAAACTGTATATCCAATAAGGGGTTAATATCCAGAATATTAATATATAAGGAACTCACACAATTCAATAGCAAAAAATAATCAAATAACCTGTTCAAAAATTGGCAAAATACCTAGATAGACATTTTTCCAAGGAAGACATACAAATGTCCAAAAAGTACAGGAAAAGGTGCTCAATATCAATAATCATAGGCATCAGGGAAATGCAGGTCAAAATCACAATGAGATATCACCTCACACCTGTTAGGATGGCTATAATCAAAAAGGGAAAAGACAACAGATGTTGGCAAGGATGTAGATAAAAGGGAACCCTTACACAATGTTGGTGGGAATGAAAACTGGTACAGCCATATGGGAAACAATATGGAGGTTCTTCAAAAAATTAAAAATAGACCTATCATATGATCCAGCAATCCCACTTCTGGGTATATATCCAAAGGAAATAGAATCCCTATCTAGAAGAAGTATCTGCTGTCCCATGTTCATTGCAGCATTAGTCACAACAGACAAAATATAGAAACAACCTAAGTGTCCATTGGCAGATGAAGAAAATACAGTGTATATATACAATGGAATATTATTCAGCCTTATAAAAGATGTAAACTCTGCCGTTTGCAATATGGATGAACCTGGAAGACATTATATTAATACTAAGTGACATAACCTGGATACCAAAAGATGAATACTGCTCATCTCACTTATATGTGGAATCTAAAAAAGTCAAACTCGTGAAAAGAGAGAGAAGGGTAGTTACCAGGGGTTAGAGGGTGAAGGAAATGGAAGATGTTAGTCAAAGGGTACAAACTTATGGTTATAAGATGAGTAAGTTTTGGAGACCTAATGTAGAGCATGGTGACCATAGTTAATAATAGTATATCATATACTTGAAATTTGTTCACAGAGTACATTTTAAATATTCCCACCACAAAAAAGATAACTATGAATGTGATGGATGTGTTAATCAGCTTGATAGTGGTAATCATTTCACAATGTATGCATATCTCAATATAAGACCTTGTACACTTGGAATATATACATTTTTATATGACTCATAGTTTTTAATTTATTTTTTATTTCAGAATATTATGGGGGTACAAATGCTTTGGTTACATATATTGCCTTTGCACCACCCAATTCAGAGCTACAAGCATGCCCAACATCCAGACAGGGTGCACCACACCTGGTAGGTGTGAATTTACCCATTCCCTCCTCCCTCCTCTTGCCTGCTGGACACACGATAAATATTACTTCCATATTTGCACATAAGTGCTGATCAACTAGTACCAATTTAGCGGTGAGTACACGTGATCCTTTTTTTTCCATTCTTGTGATACTTCACTTAGAAGAATGGGCTCCAGCTCCGTCCAGGATAATATAAGAGGTATTACTTCACCATTTTCTTATGGCCGAGTAGTACTCCATGGTATACATATATCACATTTTATTAATCCATATACCACATTATATTAGTTCACTCATGTATTGATGGGCACATGGGTTGTTTCCACATCTTTATAATTGTGAATTTTGCTGCTGTGAAAATTGAAGTGCAGATGTCTTTTTTATAGAATGTCTGTTTTTCCTTTGGGTAAATACCCAGTAGTGGTATTGCTGTATTAAATGGCAGCTCTACTTTGAGTTCTTTGAGGTATCTCCATATTACTTTCTATAGAGGTTGTACTAATTTGCAGGCCCACCAGCAGGGTATAAGTGTTCCTGTCTCTCCACATCCATGCCAACATTTATTGTTTTGGGACTTTTTGATAAAAGCCATTCTCACTGGAGTTAAGCGATATCTCAATGTGATTTTGATTTGCATTTCTCTCATGATTAGAGATGTTGAACATTTTTTTCATATGTTTGTTGCCCATTAGTCTATCTTCTTTTGAAAAGTTCAATTTTTTCTTGCTGATTTGCCTGAGTTCTTTATAGATTCTAGTTATCAGCCCTTTATTGGATGTGTACCGTGCAAATATTTTCTCCCATTCTGTAAGTTGTCTATTCACTCTGATGATAGTTTCCTTGGCTGTGCTGAAGCTTTTTAATTTGATCAGGTCCCATTTATTTATTTTTGTTGTTGCTGATTGCTTTGGGTTCTCCTTCACAAATTCTTTGCCTAGGCCAGTTTTCTACAAGAGTTTTTTTTCAATATTTTCTTCTAGAATTCTTAACATTTTATGCCATAAGTTTCAGTCTGTTATCTACCGTGAGTTGATTTTTGTGAGAGGTGAGAGGTGTGGATCCTGTTTCCGTCTACTACATGTGGCTATCTAATTTTCCCATTACCATTTATTCAATAAGGATTATTTTCCCCAGTGAATATTTTTGTCTTTGTCAAAGATCAGATGGCAACATGAGGATGCTTTTATATCTGGGTTCTCAGTCCTCTCTCATTAGTCAATGTCTCTGTTCTTGTGCCATGCTGTTTTGCTTACTATAGCCCTCTAGTATAGCTTGAAGTCTGGCAAATCGATGCCTGCCAATTTGTTTTTCTTGCTTAAGGTTTCTTTGCACAGGATGCAAACAGATGTAAAACTATACCATGCTCATGGATTGAATCAATGTTGTTAAAATGTCTATACTACCCAAAGTGATCTACAGATTCAATGTAATCCCTATTAAAATACCAACATCAATTTTCACAGATCTAGAAAAAAATAATTCTGTGCTTCATATGAAACCAGAGAAGACCACATATAGCCAATTTCTTTCCTCGGTATTTCATAGTTCTCCCTATATAGGTCTCTAACCTCCTTAGCTAAATATATTCCTAAGTATTCTATTTTATTTGATGCTATTGGGAAAGATATTGCATCTTTGATTTAATTTTCAGCTTGACTGATATTGGTACATATGAAAGTTACTGATTTGTGTGCATTGATTTTGTAGCCTGAGACTTTGCAGAATTCATTTATCAATTCCAGGAGTCTCCTTGTTGAATCTTGAAGTATTCCTTTCTTCTCAATTTTAGAAAGATTTTAAGAAGAATTGACATTAATTCTTTAAGTGTTTGATAGAATTCACCAGTGAAGCCATCTGTCCTGAGCTTTCCTTGGTGGGAGGGATCAACTCTTTCCGTCCCAAGAAGGAAGCTGAGAGCTTTAATTTTTCTCTGCTTGCTTTATGCTAAGCAGGGGTAAGATCAATGGCATCTACCAGCTCATGTTGCCACCTCCATTCTCACCTAGGTGGCTAAACGGTGCCAGCACTGGATATGTGAACCAACCACTTTCTTTTCCTGGGTGATGCTGGGAACTAGGGGGTCACTCCTTGATCGTATGCCTCTGCACCAGGGTCAGGTTCTCTGGCAAGAGGTTGTTCCAAACATCCCTACTGGCTTCGATGAGACTGATTCCATGTGCTCCTGGGATGTATGAACTTTCCAATTTGTTTCTTATTTCTCACAAAGGAAATTTGCTCATGAATTGTTGCTGAATTGATGTGTTTGTGTGGGAAATAAGAGTTCTTTTTTTTTTTTTTGAGACAGAGTCTCACTTTGTTGCCCAGGCTAGAGTGAGTACCGTGGTGTCAGCCTAGCTCACAGCAACCTCAGACTCCTGGGCTCAAGCAATCCTTCTGCCTCAGCCTCCCGAGTAGCTGGGACTACAGGCATGTGCCACCATGCCCGGCTAATTTTTTCTCTCTATATATATTTTTAGTTATCCAGATCATTTCTTTCTATTTTTTAGTAGAGATGGGGTCTCGCTCTTGCTCAGGCTGGTCTCGAACTCCTGACCTTGAGCAATCCACCCACCTCGGCCTTCCAGAATGCTAGGATTACGGGCGTGAGCCACCATGCCCAGCCGGAAATAAGAGTTCTTATTCCACCACGTTGCTGATATCACTCTGAGTTTTGCTACTATTTTGTTGGGGATTTTTCCTCAACAAATGTTGAGTATATAAGTATGTCTACACTTACAAGATATATTATTTTGTAGTTTTCTTTTCTTGTGATGTCTCATTTTGTTTTATTATCAGAATAATACTGGCCTAATGCGTTGGAAAATATTTTCTTCTTTTCTATTTTCTGAAAAATATTGTAATAATTGTGTAGGAATCTTTCTTTAAGTGATTGGTAGCATTTACCAATGAAACCATTTGAACCTGGGCTTTTCTTTAAAGAGAGTGAGTTTTTAATTTATGAATTCAATCTCTTTACTTATTATAGATTCACTTAGATTTTCTTTCTTTTGAGTCAGTTTCAGTAGTTTGTGTCTTTGAAGGAATTATTCCATTTCATATAAGTGATTTGATATTTTGAAATACAATTCTTCATGCTTTCCCCTTATAATCTTTTTCATTTCTGTAAAGTTAGTATCTATATACTTTAGTTCATTCCTAATCTTATTAATTTGATTCTTCTAATTTTTTTCTTGATGAGTTTAGCTAAATGTTTGTCAATATTATTGATCTCTTCAAAGAACCAATTTCAGGTTTTATTGATTTTCTCTATTGTTTTTCTGCTATTTATTAATTTTTTCTGTAGTCTTTAGTATTTTATTTCTTCTGCTTGCTTTAGTGTTAGTTTGCTCTTCCTAGTATATTAAGGAGAAGTTTAAGCTATGGAATTGAGATTTTTTTTCTTAATACAGACATTTACAACTATAAATTTTCCTCTAAGCACTGATTTAACTACATTCCATAAGTTTAGAACATTGTGTTTTTATTTTCATTCATCTCAAAGTATTTTATAATTTTCCTTGTGGTTTCTGCTTTCACTCAGTAGTTATTTATGAGTGTATTGTTTAATTTCCACATATTTGATTTCTAATTTTATTTCATTCTATTTGAAGAATATATGTTGCATGATTTCAATTATTTTGATTTATTCGACTTGTATAATGCTTTAAACTATGGTCTACTTTGGAGAATGTTCCATGTGCAGTCGCAAAAAGTGTTTGTTCTGCTATTGTTTCGTGGGGTTGTCCTCTAGATGTTCATTTTGTCCAGTTGGTTTATAATGTTGTTCAAGTTTTCTATTACAATGTTGACCTCTGCCTGGTAGTTGTACCTACCCATTATTGAGACTAGTGCATTGAAGTTTCCCATTGCTATTGTAGAATTGTATATCTCTCCATTTATTTCTCTTGGTTTTTGCTTCATTTGTTTAAAGGATGTGTTTTTGGGTGCATATGTGTTTATATTTTTTATTTTTTCCTATGCTGTTAGAACTTTTATTGTATCTCTCTTTATCTTCAGCAATATTTTTAACTTCAGAGTCTATTTTGTATGATATTAGTGTAATCACTCTGTCCTTCTTATGGTTTTTAAAAATTTATTTGTATCTTTGAATTTGAAGTGTGACTCCTGTAGACAATATATACTTGCATTTTGCTTTGTTATCTAGTTTGAAAATCTCTACCTTTTTTCGTTAGAATAATTTTATTAGATCACACATACACAACAGCTTTTTAACTCTGCATATGAACTTAAAATTTTAAAAAGGAAAATGTCCGTCTTACTATACCATGATACTGGGAAAGAGCTTCTTTTTAAATTGTTTTAAAGTTTTATATACATATATATATATATTTCAGAATATTTCAGGGGTACAAATGTTTAGGTTACATATATTGCCTCTGCCCCACCAAAGTCAGAGCTACAAGTGTGTCCATCCCCTAGACAGTGCACACCACTAGAATGTTTATAGCAGCACAATTCACAACTGCAAAGGTGTGGAAACAACCCAAGTGCCCATCAATATATGAGTGAATTAATAAAATGTGGTATAGGAGGGGGAGAAAAATGGCAGAGTTAAGGCAGCCTCCTGGTTCCCTGCCTCCAGAGAAAGAGATGTAGATCTCGGTCTGCTACACACGACCAGATCTCTCTCCTGCAAAAACAGCGAGGTGAATCGGTGGAGATTCAGCGGGGGACACACAAACCTGGAAAAAGAATAAGGCGAACAGGAGATTGGAATGCAAAACCTGGAAAGCGCCGGAGGCAGTTAGGAGTCAGGAAGCTGGTCTCTGGCACCTGGCGGGTCTTGAATGGGCAGGTGATTACTGAGTAGAGGACTCTAACCTGGAAACTGCTGCTGACGATTGGGACTGCTCAGGGTGGGCCAGTAGAAATAAGAGCTATTGCTGGTCTGGCGTGAGATTGGGGAGGGAGACATAAAGGAGACGGTGGGACACCCTGGTGTCCCGACTGACTCCCTGATTGGGTACCTCCCAGCCCCCGAGCGGCTCCCTCTGGAGCCAGAGCCCTGGGGGCGGGCCAACGCCAGCTCAGGGCCCACAGCAGGTCGCGGTACGGTGCGGATCGGCTTCTTTCCCCCAGCCTGGGAGCCCTCGCAACCAGCTCGGCCCTTCCAGGACTTAAAATTAATCAGCCAGGCCCGATTAATTGAGCGGTGAATTCTGAGTGCCTCCCCAGCTGAGAGGGAACTCTGAGTGCCTCCTTCAGCCTGTGGAAGCTGAAGGCATTGGGGTGTTGGGCAGATGGGTGAGCCAGCCCCTTCCCCTGGCCAGCGTCTTTCGCACGGCCTGTGAGCTTGCAGCAGCGAGACATAAAACCCCTCTCCCCCTCTGCGACAAGCGCCAGTTCCTGGGGCCTTGGCACTGACCGATAGCTGACAGCCCAGTGACTTTCCTTGCCAGACTGGTTCAGGTCATCCGGTAGGATTGCATTTCCGCCTCCGGTCAACTACCAACAGAGAAACCGGCAACTAGGGAATAAAAACCCCAGCAAGGGACCAAAACAAGCTCCCGAAGTAACCCCTCCCAGCAAGAGAACCCTGGACAACAAACTAGCGGCTCCCTCTAGTGGCAGACCAAAACAAAAGTAACAGCGGACCCAGAAGGGAAGGACCCAGAGAAAGATTTCTGGAAGCATGAAAAATCAAATGGAAAGCACACCCCCAAAGAGGAACACCAGCCCTCTAGCAATGAACACTAACCAGGTCCAGAATACTAAAATGACGCAAGAATTCCAAACATGGATTGTAAGTAAGCTCAATGATATGCAAGGAAAAATGGATAACCATCACAGGGAAACCACAAAAAAAATCCAGGACTTGGAAGAAAAATTCACTAAAGAAATTGAAATATTAAAGAAAATCAAACCGAACTCCTGGAAATAAAGGGCTTATTCAGGGAACTTCAAAACACTGTGGAAAGCCTCAAGAACAGGGTAGACCAAACAGAAGAAAGAATCTCAGAGATCGAAGACAGCTCCTTCCAAATGAATAAGTCAGTCGCAGAGATTAAGCAGAAAATAAAGAAATCAGAAGCAAGTTTACAGGAAATGCAGGA
>RJWJ010048606.1:0-10547 GCA_004363605.1 Indri indri | reverse complement strand
CTGGGCTGCCCCAGGCCTCCTTTTGTCCCCACCCTCTGCAGAGGAGGGGCTGCTCATGCAAATGTGTTTCCATCCAGGGACTGCCCAGCCCCTCCCTGAGCCCTGGGCTGGAGCTCAGCTCTCACTGCTCACTGGGGAGGAGGGAGCTTTGCTTTGCCCCTTGGGGGAGCCCTGGGAGGAAGCACCTGTTGGGACCATACAAAGGGCCCTGCTCTGGGGACTGTGCCAGGCCAGAGAGGACACAGCTGCTGAGTCCCCATCAGTAAGCACAGGGCCCAGCCTGAGGCCCAGGCTCCTTGGACTGAATGGTCCTCACTGAGCAGCTGTGTGGGGACACCAGAAGAGTCCCCCAGCGCCCCCTGCTGGTGACAGGCACACACTCCCCATGGCCCAGAGACCTGAGAGCCCAGCTGGTCTCTGCAGCTCCCAGTCACTGTCTGTATTTGCACAGGCGCAGTCTGCATCCCACACACTGAGATTCCAGTGCTGATGCTCTGTGTGCAATGACTGTCGTTTCTCGCTCCCTGAGGGAATCTTGACTGTGATAGGAGCAAACATGTATATAAATGACAACTTACATTTTTAGCCCCTCACATAAGATTCTACAAGTATAATATGGCTTCCTGGTATGTGATTTAACACATACATATATTTGTACTGTTTCTTCACCATTAGTCCTAATGGAAATATTTTCCAACCACTCTCACATGAGTTGATTTGTGATTTACTCTCCTGATTCTTTGCTGTTTTAACCGCTGTGCTAATTGTCACACTGGAGGAAGCAGGATGGGCACTGAGGTTTGCCCCTGTGGGGCTCACACCTGCCACGTCGCACTGGAACAACACGCAGCTGGTGCCTGCACGCCCAGGGCCTGTGTCATCAGCTCCCCACGTCCCCTTCTCCCTGGCAGAGTCTTCTCCTCCGTGGACACGGAGCCCACGCAGGCACCATTATTTTCCTCACTAATTTCCTAAGAGGATGCTTGAGGGGTTTTCATTTGAACAGGTGAATCTGAGATATTCATGAACGACACAGTGAATTTTGAGCATGAGGGTTAATGTTTTATTGACAAGTGACTACCTTAAAATTTCTAAGCTCCGTGGAATGTTAGTGACACTCACCCACCCAGCGCACCCACGCTCTGCAGTGACTGTGCTCGTGACTGTCGTCTTCAGTGCCCAGAATCTGCTCCTCTTCCCACCTGCTCCCGCGGTTTCTGTGCTCGGTACCTGAAAGGCCATCGAGTCCTTCTCCACTGTCTCTGCAGGAGCCCGTGGGATCCAGCCCATCCTACTGGCCACTTCCCCAGGGCTCACGTCCAAGTTCCTCTTCTGTTCTCTAGGCTCTGAGGTCAGCGCTGTTATTACCAACTTCTTTGTATGTACTCAGAATTCTGAACTGAAATGTCCACAAAGAAAAAATTATTATATTTGACTCAGATCTGAGCCTCTTCCTGGAATTTCATTGAGCTGAATTCACCTGGTCACACAATAGACGGCTGAGCGTGTCCTTGGTGTCAGGCAGAGCTGTGATCTCTGTGCACACAGAAGGCAGAGACCGGAAAGCAGCAGGGAGAGAACAGAACCTGTTCCCACGGAGCTCGGGTTCCCGCGGGGGAAACGCGCAGTGAGCACAGACACCAGCTCCTGCAGCGGGGCGTGCGGAGCCCCCTCCTGACAGCCGAGAGCCGCTCGTGCCCCACAGGATGTCGGCACCGACTCCGCACTCTCTCCACGGCCCCTCAGGCGGCCCCTCCCTGACCTGGCCCCGGTGCTGACGCGGGTGCCCGTCACTGCGCACCTGGCCCTGCAGAGCCCCTCGGTGCGACTCGTTCGCCATCATGTCCTCACTTCCTTTCCTTGCTTACACGACAGAGGGGCACTTCGAACACGTAGCTGAAGGAAGCGCCACTCCGTTCACAAATACCCCGCAGATCCTTTCCCCGTGAAGAAAATGGAGAACGTTTAGTATCTCGCCCCAGCACCCTCGGGCCTGGCCCCCTCATTTCCTCCCTGTACTCTGGCCCTGCCTCTGCCCCTGTGCCTGGACAGAGCATGTGCAGATCCCCATGGAAACGTGACACCCGACCTTGGACCGCGGTGTCCCCATCCCCATCAGCACTTCTGATTCTCCTGCCCAGCCTGTGCCTCCTCCCAGCGAGGGATGTTTACTTTCATTGTGCGCAATTTACCAGGAAACCTGCACAGATGAATCTTCGCCCACCTGTGTGCGTATTTCCCCAAGGAAACTCTAATGATGAAAATACTAAGCAAGGTCCACGATCACGATCCGTATCATCAACATCTGGTTTTCTCATTGGCTGTACCTTCCCACGGGGTGGTTGCATATTGGGCCATTAATTTATCTCTAAATGTTTAATCTTTCCAAAATGATAAAAGAATATCTGAGGAGGAAAAATGGAATATCCTCCTTGCGTTGGGGCAGGTCTGAGTATCATTGGAGACTCTGTGGCATTTGAGTTCAAGGTTGTCTTTAATCAGGGTAACTGGGGAAATGGGACTCACTAGAGAGCTGGGAGATCTATTCCTCATGGTCACTTAATTTGACAACTCTGATAAAGGACAATTTAGTCTTCCCTATAGATAAGTGCTTTTAAGCAAGGCTCTCTGCTTTACTGTGTTAGGAGAGATAATCAAAAACACCCACTGGCATTGATGGCCCAGCTCACATCTCAATAATTACACAATAGTTCAGATAAAATTTCTAAGGATTCATGGATTCGTGGATACCTGCGAGATCCTGGCCTTTTTGTGTGGTCATAACAGAGGGAGGATGCAGGGGTTTATTGTGACGCAGAGCTTGCTCATGTCACACACACACTAGCACCTGCATTCTCTAGGACACCCCAGCCTCCTCTGAGTGGTGAGCAAGATGCCCAAGATCTAGTCCTGCAGACAGTGGAGCCTGAACTTGACCATGACAACCCACAGGGCTTCTCCTGTCATCCTCATCATCCTCATTGAATCCTGGTGAAACTTCCCATGTTTGGGCCATCCAGGACAGCCATTCAGAGTAGGGGTCACCTCCTGTTCTAAATGTCCCATGTTCCCTGATAAGAGAGAGTGGTCCTTGCAGAGCTTCCTCTCCTGTGTAGGAAACGCTTCCCTCTGTGGAGGGTGCACATGCCCCTTCCAAGTCTTCAGGAGAGCAGGGAGCCATCTTCTCATGCAGAAAGTGCCAACAGAGAGAATTTATGCCCACTGCTGGGCCCATCTGTGTGTGTGTGTGTATGTGTGTTTGTGCGTATATGTGTGTGCATGTGTGTCCATGTTTGTGTGTGTGTGTGTGTGTAAGTGTGTGTGTACATATATGTCTGTGTTCCCTTCTCTGAGGTCACACGGTCTCATTCTGGTTCTTGTTCAGTGTTTCATGTCTGCGAAGCGTTTTTTCATGTACTCGGTTCTGTCTTGTCATTGTTCATGATATAAGGGCTCGACCTGCTGCCATTTATTGCATTGTGGCTGGAAACATAAATTGACATGTCCTTGGTATAAGAGTCTTTGTTTATCTTATTGCAATTTAATAACTTCTATCCTCTTACAGTACTTTCCATAGGCTGTACAGACATGAGCTCTAACGGGTGTCCGCGAGGATTCATTGAGGTACTTAGATACGCACATTTCTTTCATCAGATTTGGGAAATCTTTGACTATAATTTTTAAAATAAATTTTCCTGTCCCATCCTCCACTCACAATGCCCTGGGACCTTCTTCATGTGTTAGTCGGTGCACGTGATGGTATCACAACAGTCTCTCAGGTTCTCCACTTTTTCAAAGTCTGACTTTGTCCCACCCCTCAGAGAGGATAATGTCAATTGCTCTATGTTTAGTTCAATGATGCTTTATCGATATTCTCTTTGGGATGAGACCTTCTCCTCACAGTTTCCTTTAACATTTTAACATGATTTTCTTTATTTCTTTGAGTATATTTATTACAGCTGATTTGAAGTTTTTGTCTAGTGACCCCAATGTTTCTGCTTCTTTGGGGACAGTTTCTATCAGTGTGTGTGTGTGTGTGTGTGTGTGTGTGTGTGTGTGTGCTCGCGCGTGTGTGTGAGTGTGTGTGTGTTTATGTGTGTGTGTAAATAGCTGCTGTCTGGATTTGTGTGCTTCTTTTCCCCTATGTGTAGGCATTACTTTCCTGTTACTTTTTCTCATAATGTCACTTTAAAAAAGAGAGATTTTAAGTAATATAATGTGACAACTCTACTAATCGGATCCGTTCCTTAAAATTTTATTCTTGTGTTTTTGCTGTTTTGTTGACAATTTATTGTTCTGTGATTTCCTGGACTAATTCTGTAATTCTTTATTATTTCCATATGTGGTCACTGAAGTCTCCTCAATTCCATGAGTGGTTTGCTAATTTTTGGACAGAGATTTTCTTAAAAGCCTTGAAGTGACACATGTCTCAGCCTTTGCCAAAGTCTCTGTGTGTGTTTGGAATAACTTCAACACTTCTTCATTTTACAACTCTGCCTTGGCTCAAAGATATTGATTTCCATTAAAATCAGGCACAAATTGTATGTACTCCAGTCTGGATTATACCTGTTTCTACGGTGATGGAGTCAGAACACAGAATTCGTACATAGATGTATATACCATTGGGGAAGGCCACGTGAAGGCCAAGTGTGCAAGGACCACAAAGGTCATGCTGCGTCCTCTGTTAGGAGGACGATTTAACAACCATGTGAGAGTGTTTCAAAGGGAGTGTACAGAGCGACAGGAGCAAGACAGTAGAGGTCTACACTGCATGGATCCTTTTACAAACCTTAAAAGGAAACAAACCACAGGTGCATAGATCAGAGGTCATTTGGGTGGGGCTGTGGGAGGGGTGGAGGGAGGATCCTAAGGGGACAGGAGGAGGCTTTTGGGGTGAGGATGGGGTCACAGACTTGATTGTACTGACAATTTAAAGGGTGCATAAATATCTCAAAACACAGGAAACTGGGCACTTTCAATGTCAGTGGTCTATTGTATGTCAGTTATTCCTCACTAAAATCACATATAAGAATAGGCTGGAACAAACAGATAAGAACACACCAAGGTCAAATCAGAGGAAGACTCAGCTCTGGGAACTCCTAGAAGCAGAGACAGGAGGACGATGGACACACAGAGTTCCACTCATAGGTGGGATCTGAGATGACATAGCTGGACCTGCCAGCTCAGCCCCTGGACCTCAGTGCAAAGAGACTCTGTGTCCCTAGCTGCAGGAAAACAGGGCAAGTTGTTAACTTGGAGGCCCCTTTCACAACCCTGGGCTGCCCTGAGTGACCCTAAGGACAGAAGGGGAGGAGGAGCCTCCTTGCCCACATGGTGCCCTTGGGTGCACCTTGGCCCACGGTGGCAGCAGCAGCAGCAGAAACCACAGGCTGTGCCTGAGCAGCAGCTGCCGGGCGTTCACCCTCCTGTGGGTGAGGAAGGGGGTTCTTGTCTCACTTCCCTGTGGGCCTGGAGCACTGTGGAGCACCCAGGCTGCTGTCATAGGACTGACAGTAATAATCAGCCTCATCCTCAGCCTGGAGCCCCGTGATGGTCAGGGAGGCCGAGCTGCCAGACCCGGAGCCAGAGAATCGGGCAGGGACCCCCGAGGGTCTATCACTATCATAATAGATGAGGAGTTTGGGGGCCGATCCTGGGAGCTGCTGGTACCAGTGCACATAACTACCCTTGACGTTGCTGCAGGAGATGGTGACCCTCTGCCCCGGGGCTCCAGACACCGAGGCCGGCTGAGTCAGCGCAGACTGGGCCCAGGACCCTGGAAGGGGAGACACAGACATGGTGATTCTGGGTCCGGAGACAAGAGGAGAGAGCAGGGCCCCATGGTCTTCCCAGGCCCCTTCCCCTGGCCCGAGTCAGGTCACCTGTGCAGTGAGCCAGGAGGGTGAGGACGAGAGGGGCCCAGGCCATGGTGGGGACTGTCCCGAGTGCTGCCTTCTGTGCCCGCAGCTGCAGCAGCTTCCCCAGGTCTCTGCTTCCCCTCTTCATAGCCTGAGAGGGGAGGCTCCCTCCATGCAAATGACCCCAGCTCTCTGCCCCCACCCTGGGCCCTGGTCAGGCCCCTGTGCCCGAGGGTGTCAGGGGTGGGCAGGGGCGGGGCTGTGTGGTCCCAGGGGGTGGGGAGTCACAGCTGGGCCCTGAGCAGAGGGCACCAGGCAGGGCAGGTGGCTGGTCCCTGCTCTGATCACCCCACACCTCTCAGGAGCAGGCCCCGAGCGCCCCCTGGTGTCCAGGCCCACACACACCATCCTGTGACATGGTGACCAGAGTGTCCCAGCGCTGTGTGCACTGCCCAAGTCTCATATGACCCTAATTTTTGAGAGCCATTAGGAATGACCCTTTAAAATATGAGACTAAGAGAAAATACGGTTTATACCCCTGGTGTCTAGCTGCAGACACACCATAGTGTGACATGGTGACCAGAATGTCCCTGAGCCAGCCCTGTCTCCCCACTGCTCTGTCCACTGTGGAAGTCTCATATGACACTGATTTGTGAGAACCATTAGGAATGACCCTTCAAAATGTAAGACTAGGAGAAAATAGGGTTTATACTGAGTGATGAGTTCTGTCAATCTTTTAGAAAATCACAACATTTTAACAATTTCTCACCAAAAATAATAAGCAGTGTATATTATTTTTGTCATAAAAAGAACAAAGCTTAACAGAAAAGGTAATTATAATTAATAAAGCCACAAAAAAGAAACAAACGTTTGTGTCTGACTAGAAAACTTGTGCAAGTATAGTGTGTGCACCAGCCTGGTGTGTGCGAGTGTGCGTGGGGGTGTGGAGTTGCTGGGGACCACCAGGACCATCAGCTTCGCATCTGTACCACTGAGTGTACCACAGTGTGGTTCCAGTACTGTCAGATCTTAAATGCACCAAGTTTTTTATTTCTCAAAAAAATTTATTCTTAATATATAATCACCTAAATAACACAGGTGTATAGGTTTTTGAAAAGAAAATCTACAGTACATTTTAATTTTGCTTTTATAAACATAACCTATTATTTTAACTATTATTTTAAATTATGTTTGTTTTTTACCTTGCCATGTTTAAATTTTTCTGCTATCACCATGCGGACGCAAATCTGAGCGACTGTGCCATGGTCTGTGCTGTCTCAGTGCTGTCTCCTCTTTGATGGTGTCGTGACCGACCCAGTGAATTGTGTTTCCCTTTTTCTCCCCCCTGCATGAGCACGGACTCACCCAGGCTGAGCAGTGTCTCCTGTTGAGAGAACAAGGCAGCCCATGTCCCCTATCTGCCCCTGAACATTCTCTTGGGGCTGTCCCCACCCTCTCAGGCTGAGGACAGAGAGAGGAGCAGGGCCACAGCTGAGTCCCCAGGTCCCCCCACTGTGTCTCAGCGCAGTGTGTGCAGGGTGCTGAGAGGCGGGGCTGCATTTGGTAAATAGATATTGGACACCCCCCTTGTGTTGGGCGCTTTTCATCAGTGGGTGTGTCACTGTGCCGTGAACAGCCTCGTCCCCGCCTCAGGGAGCGGCCCCTGAAGGAGTGATCAGGTGCGATGCTCACGGGGCCTCCCTTGCAGAGCGAGGCCCCTCCTCAGGGCAGTTCTATGTCATTCCAGTCTTTAGTCTTCTGTTTGGGCCACCCCAGTGGCAACAGGACAGAGATCACTGGCTTGTAACGTGTCTTCAGGGGAAGGGGTGTCTCACCTGAAACTGGTACCTGGAACAAAACGTGCACCAGGTGAGAACAGGGACAGTTCAGCCACGAACCCACTTTCCAGGCTGCTCATGACGCAGGTTTCTCTCTCCCTACTCGACTGTGCACAGTGTGAGCACCTGGGGTGAAGGGTGGTGAGCACTGGGGAGAACACACTAACCCGCTTTGTGGTTCGCAGGATTCTCTGCTAAAAAAAGGAGAAAGACAGCAAGAAAGTAAAAAAAAAAAAAAAGAGTGTCAGAGATTGAGCCCGTGGGGCTCCTCATGCAGTCACAGAGCAGAGATGATTGGGGAAGACGTGGACGCCCACGTGGAAACTCCCTGGATCTGCACGTCCACGTTTGCTCGGATACAAGATCTTCATGATTGACTGAGACGGTCACGGGGAGGGGATGGTAACACGGGGAGAAGAGACATGAAAATTCAGATGGGAATTCACGAACCAGCGACGGGGAAGACAGAGAGTGAGGACGGTCCACACTGCGGAAGCAATTAGAGGAGAAGCCAGTGGGGACACTGGGCAGGAGCCAGAGGGGAGGCAACTTCAGGGTGAGGTCTGGGGTGTCTGCTTTCATTTCTGTTGTGTTTCTTAAAGGAAAAGGATCATCTCCCAGTGCTTAGCTCTCCTCTTTTGTCATCCCCCTGCCTGGACTGGGGGTGTTATTTACTCAAGAGGTTTTTAGCTCTCTGGGTGAGAGATTTCTCTTTGATTTCTACATAGCAAAGCCTTCTCTTCTTACTTTCCACAGTTCTTAGAAGTGTGGCGATATTAAAACCTGTATGTGAACATTGGCAGGAGGAAACTTTAAGAGATGCAGACTCTCAGCCCCACTCCTGACCCACTGGATCCACTGAATCAGAACCCACGTCGCCCAGGATGCAGACGACCCACGTGCCTGTTAAGTCTGACAAACCCTGACACAGGCACAGAGGCTCTGGTGGGTTTTGGTGATGGGCTGTTCCCCATGCCTTGGTGTATTCTGCCCCCTACCCGTGTGCCCAGCAAACTCACTGTGTCCTCTTTCTAGGCTGAATACACCAGGCATAATGCACTCAGGTTTTCCACTGAAAATGAGGGCATCTCTCCTGGACCTCATAAATTTCTCAAAAATCAACAGAAGTGGTTTCACATCTTGATACAAGTAAATAAGGAAAATTATGTAAAACATAGGATTTTGCATTAGTATTTATGATCTTACTCATATTAGGCAGTATATTTATGTACCGTAAGTTAGGGGTCTTTTGTGTAGTAATCTTCAAATATAATCACAGTCATAAAGTTTAGCAATATGGGCAACATATGATTATATTCGTTGATATATTGAAAGCCAAGATGAAAGGCTGTTATATGAATTGGTGTATTAGTTTACTAGGGCTGTAATCACCATGTACCACATGCTGGGTCATTTTAAATAAGAAAAGTGTATGATCTTACAGTTTTGACACTAGTCTTCCAAAATCCACAGGGCCAGGATGTGTTCCCTATAAAAGCTATAAATAAATTATTTCTTCCCTTTTCTTGGCTATCGTTTGTTTGCTGGCAATCTTTGGTATCCCTTGCTTTGCAGCTGAATAACTTCAATCCATGCCCACTTCTTCACATAAATGGCTCCCTGTGTCTATCTGTCTTCTCATGGCCATCTTCTCACAAGGACACCAGACATATATGATTCAGAAGTTATGCTACTCTAGAATAGCCTCATCTTAATTATTACATCAGCAATAATTCTGCTTTCACATAATGTTACAAACACACACAAACAGAATGGAAATTACAAAATGGCACTGGTAAGTTTATTAGGCAGCAATGATAACATTGAATGTAAATGGACTAAATTATTCAATCAAAAAAACATAGAGTGGCTGAATGGAGAAACTATCAAGACTCAGATTTATGTTCCCTACAAGAAACTCACTTCACCTACAAAGATACAAATAGATTGAAAATACAGGGATGGAAAGAGATATTCCACACACAAGGAAACAACAACACAAAAAGAAAGACTAGCTATATTTCTGTTACATAAATAGGTTTCAAGACAAAAAGTATAAAAAGAGACAAAAAAGTCATTATATAACATTGAAGATCTCCACCCAGGAAGATGAAAATTATAAATATATATTTACCCAACATTAGGGCACCCAGATATGTAATGCAAATATTATTAGAGCTAAAGAGAGAGATAGACCCCAATACAGTCTTATAATCACTAGGGACTTCAACACTCCACTTTCAGTCCCAGAAAGATCACCTAGACAGAAAATGAAGAAAGAAATATCAAAGTTAATCTGTATTATAGACCAAATGGATATAATAGAACCTTTCCAAAACTTTTACCCGACAGGTGCAAAATACGCTTTCTTCTCCTTAGCACAGGTGACATTGTTAAAGATAGACGAAATGTTAGGACAAAAACCCAATCTTATTAAAAAAATCAAATCATATCAAGTATCTTTTCTGATCACAATGGAATAAAACTAAAAATCGATAACAAGAGGAACTTTGAAACTATACAAACATATGGAATTTAAACAGCATGCTAATGAAAAATCATTGGGTCGACAGAGAAGTAAAGAAGGACATTTTAAAAAAAGAATGAAACAGATGAATATGGAAACACAACAAAGCAAAACCTATGGGAGAACACAAAAGGAATATTAAGAGGAACATTTATAGCAATATATACTCATATCAAAATAGTGTTTCAAAAACTTCAAATAAACAAGCTAATGATGTATCTTAAAGAATTAGAAAAGCAATAGAAAATCAAACACAAAATTAGTAGAAGAAAAGTAATAATAAAGATCATAGCAGAAATAAATGAAATGGAGAATAAACCAAAA
>RJWJ010048605.1:0-10621 GCA_004363605.1 Indri indri | reverse complement strand
CAGTGACAGCCTGGGTGTGGAAGTTGTCTGGAGAGAGAAACCCTGTGAGATGTGGGATGCAGTGGTGTCTTCGAGTTGCAAGTTTGGTATTTTTTATCTCCGAGGTGGCAAATCTCTAAAGCCTACAAAAGATGCCACAGACGTTGGTTCCAACATCCTCATTTCACTATTTTTAAAAATCGCCTGGGGCTGAGGGGCAAGCTGGCTGCACAAGCTCCCCAGGACACGGAGCGGGAGGACCCAGGGCCCGAGCACAGCCTTGAGCTGGGGACGCGGCCAGGGGCTCCCTGCGTGGCAGCCCGGCCCTCGGGGGACTCTGCCCACAAGGACAGGTCAGAGGGGCCACGGGGCCTCTGCCCGGCCCTGGCGTGTCGCTGGCTGGGGCAGCCCAATGGCGCCACTGCAGACCTCAGGAGGGAGAAGGGGCCGCCTGTCCCTGTGTCGGCCCCCAGAGCAGAACCAGGGTTTGGGGGGAGGAATCACCCACGTGGAGCGGTCAGCCTGGAAGGGTGACTGCACGGGCCTCGGAAAGGCGCGGAGGCCTCGTCGCTGTGGGGCCGCGTCACACACCTGGGTCTGCCATTGCAGGTGAGAGCGCGGCCACGGGCACCATCGCGGGCTGCCTGTTCGGACTGCTGTACGGCCTGGACCCCGTCCCCAGAGGCCTGTACCAGGACCTGGAGCACAGGGAGAAGCTGGAGGCCTTAGGCGCGGCTCTGCACCGCCTGTCCACCGAGGAGAAGTAAAGCCTTTCTGCCCCGGGCCGTGGCGCCCCACACCTGCACCCGCCCGGGAGTGTGTGCCTGTCAGTCACTCGCCAAGAGCCACCTTTTCTCCTCCCGGCTGCAGAGCCCTGGTTGCCGTATAAAATGCGCTATCTGCCCTGCGTCACCTGGGACTCGCGCCCAGCCTCCGGTGCAGCGGCTGCAGACAATCTCTGGGACAGAACTAACCCGTTTGCTCGCACACGCCAGCGGCACTAACAGGCCCCCAGGGTGGCCCAGGTGCAACTTGGCGGCTGGCCTCAGCCTCGCTGCGTCCTCAGCACCGCGGCTTGGCAGTGCGCGCGTGAGGAACAGCTCACTCCGATGCCTCCCGGGTGCAGCCAAAGCCCTGCCCTAACCTCCCAGCCTGGTTTTTAATCACACTAGATTTGTAAGATCAGCCCCCTTTGGAGCCACTTGCCTGAGAAAACAGGACGTGGACGGCCTCGCGCTGCGGCCTCGTCGGTCGGCCTTCCGTGGCTTAGCGGGGCAGGTCTGCACGGCAGAGAAGCCTCTGACCTCCCACAGCCTCTCCCTCCGGGCTCACTCCGGTTCTCCGTGGCCGAGATTCTCTCAGAGAGCCTTCAGATAGACAGCACTTGCTCTTGTTGTTTAAAATAAATCTGGACACAATCTTTTTTCAAGTAGCATCTGGTGTGAATAAAACAGCAGTTGACACTGATGTTTAACACTGCGCTTGGCAGCTTGGCGGCCCGTCTTGCTGAAGGCGATGTTCTCGGTCAAGGGCTTGCTCTGGGTGGGCAGAGCCCTCGAGGAAGGCACAGTGGGGGCCGCCAGCCCCCCCAGCCCTGCGGGGCACTCGGAGCCAGGCACTTGTCTGCTGGGGTCTGGGATGGCATCCAAGGCGTGCACCTTGCGCTCCCACGGGCTTCTTCCCTTACAGGATGATGTGGGTGGGGAAAGCGGTGATGTCTTTATCGTCTCACCTTAGGGTCTGGTTTTTTTTTTTAGAGACAGAATCTCACTTGGCCACCCAGGCTGGAGTACAGTGGCACAATCCTAGCTCACTGCAACCCTGAGCTCCTGGGCTCAAGCGATCCTCCTGCCTCGGCCTCCCAAAGTGCTGGGATTGCAGGCGTGAGCCACTGCATCCAGCCTCGCTTAGGGTTTTTGTGTGAGGCGACAGCCAGGTGGGAGAGGCTGGGAGACTGCAGGTGAGGGCCCCAGACTCCCCAGCTCACAGCGGCTGGGTCGAGTCTTCCAGAACCGCCCCGCCGTGCTTCCCTGGGGGGAGCTGCCCCAGCCCTGCCGTGGCATCCTTCTCTCAGTAGAGGTATCTGGCTGATCTCAAAGGAAGCGTAGAGTCGTGTTGCAGGAAGTCTGTGGGCATTCTGCACTGCGCAGATCGCGGCAAAGCGTTTCCGAATAACTGAGCTAATGCGCACTGCTAACGATGCTGTTCAACCCGAAAAACCAGAAAGACAGACACCAGGCGGGGCCCTCCCGCAGCACGTGGCCCGCTGCGGAGTCCCAGCCCAGAGCGGTGGGAGCAATTACCTGAGAATTGTCTTTCAGGAGAAGAACCCAGTCAAGGTAAGTTGGGACCCTCCCAGCATGCAGTGCAGTGCGCATAACGCAGTCGCCGGCGGTTTCTGAGGCACCATGTCCCGGCCACCGGCTCGCCCCGAGAGTGCCTTCCCGATGCGACCCTGCCGTGCGGGAGAGAAGGCTGGTCGCACGAGTGCAGGGCAGCTCCATCTTACTGATGGTTTCACAGAATTGAATCCCTCGTGAGAATCAGAAAGTGAGTCTATTTACAAGTTGATTATAAATTAAAATACATGAACTGAAGCAAAATTCATAGGCATGATAGAAGTGAAAGGCCTCCCCAGCTTCATTTTCCTGTTACAGAGAAATGCAAAAGTTGAAAAGTACAACAGAAAGTACCGAGGTGAATGCTATCCCTGCTCTGATTTTTAAAAACTTAATACTTGCTGGTTTCATTTTCACTATAAAAGCGACATGTGTACACAGCTTCAGAAGCCCAAACGCTGCACGTGGTGGTGTGTGGGGAGCTGCTCCAGTTCCCTAACTCACATCGCCAGCCCCAGGGACACCACGGTCACGATTCCCTACGCTTCCTTCCGGAAACTCTCTCTGCACATACAGTCAGGGCTGTGTGTGTGCGTGAGTGCGAGACAGAGCTGCGTGTGTGATAGGAATTACAGTATACACAACGGTTTGCTTTTGGCTTCCCCACCAAAGTGCATTTTTATATTTTCCTATGTCTCCGTACATACGTCTGTCTCAGTCTCTTAAGCGGTTGCAGTCACTTCTAAATGCTGCCTCCACATCACTTCTGAAAAAAAATTAATCTCCACTGATAGCACAGTGATGTCATAGATCATTCTGGGATGCATTTTTCTACATTTAGTATTTCTGAGATTGTGGGACACCCTGTATTTTTTTTTTTTTTTTTTTTTGAGACAAAGTCTCACTCTGTTGCCCCGGCTAGAGTGCCATGGCTTCAGCCTAGCTCACAGCAACCTCAAACTCCTGGGCTCAAGCGATCCTCCTGCCTCAGCCTCCTGAGTATCTGGGACTACAGGCATGCGCCACCATGCCTGGCTAATTTTTTTTATATTTTTAGTTTCCCAGACAATTTTCTTTCTATTTCTAGTAGAGACGGGGTCTCGCTCTTGCTCAGGCTGGTCTTGAACTCCTGAGCTCAAGCCATCCTCCCGTCTTGGCCTCCCAGAGTGCTGGGAGCTACCACGCGTGGCTGGCATCCTGTATTTTTTGTTTCATGGTTTAATTGGTGGATTTTTTCTTTTTCTCTGAGACACAAGGAATCAGGGCCATCTTACAACCAGTAGCCCCTTAGGCCAGTGAGGTGTGGCCTGTCTCACGAGGTCCTTCCCAGGAGCACAGCGTGGGGTGTCCACAGCAATCGCACGGCGTCAGGTGCTGGTCGGGAGACTGGAACCTCCTACTCCTGGATGGCAGACAGGGTGCCTCAGAGGCAGGCCTGGGCCCAGAAATGTGGCCCACTCCACCCTGTGCTCTGCCCGCATCTGTTGGCAAGCCTCCGCCCTTCCGTGGTCTCAAGACGTGCATGTAGGGTGTCAGCTGGGACTTGGGATGGAGAACCCCGGTTGCCGCTAAGAAAGGTTGTGCCGTCAGGAGTGAGCTGGACTCTGGCAGCCACGTGTGCCCCACAGATGCACTTGGGCTCTGTCCCAGGGTCCTGAGGCAGGGCTGTCAAGTTCATCCCCACGGGAGTCACATGCTAAGAACATGCATCCTGTGGGGGCGGGGGGTGTTAGTAAGACACAAGCTGTTAGACCTCAGGCTGATTTAGATTGATTCATTTTCCCAAAGTCTTTGGTTAGGAGACTTTGCATTTATATTTTAAATCATTTTACCAGCAATTTTATATCTAAAAGCCAGATAAGAGGTAGGTTTGGTAGACATGGTCATTCCTTTCTGATGGTTGTTAGAGGGAACAGACCCGGGGGTGACCAGATAGGACAAGCCCACCACAGGGTCTAACGAGATGAAGCGGCCCAACCAAATCTTGCAGACAGTGAGATCACAGAGGCACGTGAGCACCCGGTTCCCTCCCCGCCCCTGCGCTGGCGAGACGATGCCGAGTGTGAGGTGTTTCTCTCTGTTGCTCTGTTCTTTCCTGTAAGGTAGGAACCATCTCCTACCCTCATTTTGTAGATGAGGGAATCAAATGTCAGCTGACAAAACTGGCAGTACCCAAATTGAAGTTCACTCCAAATGTCTGCACTTTAAAAACTCCATCGTTAAAATTCATCCCTGAAGTTCCTTTAAACTGGAAATAACTTTTAAGTAAAAGTGCAGGCCCTTCACCTTCTCTGGCCAAAATCCCCAATGTGTCGACTGACGTCCAGTTGATGCAAAGAAATAAATCACAAGCACCCTCAGGAGGTCACAGGGGGTGTAAAAATAACCCTGAAACCAGCTAGCGGACTCCGCGTGCCGCTCTCTGAACAGAGCCTGCGGCTCAGCAAAGAGCTTAGCGCTCAGGTAGTGTTTGGCAGGCCTGCGAGCACAGCAGATGCGTGGTCTGGTGCCCACAGGAGGCGATCCCCAGGGTCACAGGCCATCACTCGGCCTTGGGTGGCACCCCGCCCCGGCAGGACAGGCTTCCCAACCTGGGGTCCCTGTGGTGCCAGCAGGAATGTGTCAAGACAGCCGCCTCTTGTCCCACACACCAGGGATGCCCAGAGAGCTCAGGGGCCTGAGTGCATCTGCAGGTACCACGGAGTGTCACCACTCACCCGGGATGCATCTGTGCCGTCAGGGTCTGGGGTTGCTGCTTCTCACTCCATGGGTTTGCTTTCTTCCTTTCCTATTAATTATTTCTTCTTAAGTGCTTTCAAACATACAAAAAATTCACAAAAATAGCTCAGACAACTGTCATATTCCCTTCGCCCAACCTCACCAACTGTTATTCTTGGTCTCCACTGTCTTCTTTCTTTCTGTCTCTCACTACACACACACACACACACACACACACACACACACACGTGCGCACACTCTCACTACGCATACATGTACACACATGCGCGCACTCTCACTACACACACACGTGCGTGCACACTCACCACACACATGTATACGCGTGTGCACACTCCCTCACTACACACAGAAGTACACACACGTGCACGCACTCACTACACGTACACACATGCGCACACTCCCTCACAACACACATGTACACACACGTACACACGTGCACACACTCCCTCACTACACACACACGCACACGTGCGCACACTCCCTCACTACACACACATGCACACACTCTCACTACACACATGTACACACACGTGTGCACTCTCCCTCACTACACACACACACATGCGTGCACGCGCAAGCACATCTTTTCTGAGCCATTTGAGAATGACCTGCCAACCTTGTGTACTTTCACCATAAATATTTCAGGTGAATTTCCTCAGACAAGAATATACTTAACGTAACCACTGTATGCTTATTCAAAGTTGGGGAACTTAACCTTCAATAATGCTATAATCAAACATAATAGCATTCTATCATAATATAATATGCTATATGATAGTTTATATCACACATTATAAATTTTGCCAACTGTTTTATCAGTGTGCCCCTTTAGTCTATTTCTTTATACCACAAATTCGTCATAGAAGCTCACTATCCCACTGCCCCACACGACCCCCTCAAGCCAGAGCACCTACCACAGATACCGAGTGAGGCCCGAGGCAGTACTTGTAATTAGGCGTCAGGGGAGCGCCCCCGAGAACTCTGCCTGTTCACGTCTCAGGCCTGGAAGAGCGTCTAGTGCTTACGGCTTCAATCACAGCCGGTTGACTAGATACTTTCTGTCAGTCACAGATGGGTTGACTGGACTCTCTGTCAGTCACACATGGGTTGACAAGACACCCTGTTGAGTCACAGCCGGTTGACTAGACACCCCGTCAGTCATAGCCTATTGACTAGACACCCCGTCAGTCATAGCCTATTGACTAGACACCCTCTGTCAGTCACAGCCGGTTGACTAGACACCCTCTGTCAGTCACAGCCGGTTGACTAGACACCCTCTGTCAGTCACAGCTGGTTGACCAGACACCCTCTGTCAGTCACAGCTGGTTGACTAGACACCCTCTGTCAGTCACAGGAGTTGACTAGATACCCACTGTCAGTCACAGCCTGTTGACTAGATACCCTCTGTCAGTCACAGGAGTTGACTAGATACCCACTGTCAGTCACAGCCTGTTGACTAGATACCCTCTGTCAGTCATAGCAGTTGACTAGACACCCACCGTCAGTCATAGCCTATTGACTAGACACCTTCTGTCAATCACAGATGGGTTGACTAGACACCCTCTGTCAGTCACACATGGGTTGACTAGACACCCACTGTCAGTCACACATGGGTTGACTAGACACCTTCTGTCAGTCACAGATGGGTTGACTAGACACCCACTGTCAGTCACAGCCAGTTGACTAGACCCCATTGTCAGTCACAGCTGGTTGAGTAGACACCCACTGTCAGTCACAGCCAGCTGACTAGACACCTTCTGTCAGTCATAGCCTATTGACTAGACACCCTCCATCAGTCACAGGAGTTGACTAGACACCCACTGTTAGTCACAGCTGGTTGACTAGATACCCTTTGTCAGTCACACATGGGTTGACAAGACATCTGTCTTTCAGTTACAGCTATAGTCACACGTGATGTTTGGGTGCAAGACCCTGGGGTATCATAGCCCAGAAGGCTGCCCATCAATCTTTAGCCAGATTTATTTCCAGGAAATCACAGATATTCAAGTTTTCTGGCTGATGATTAATACAGTTTCAGCTATTAGGTACCTAGTTACCCTAAGAAAAATTATAGGGAACTGTTACCAAACATTTGTTATTGGCTTTACTATATAAATAGCCACTATTAAAATGATGCTTACAAATTATGACCAAGAGTCAATATTAAAATTGGCTCGTGGCTGTAAAGGTCACACTGGGCTGACTCAGTGTGGCTCACACCCAGATCCCTGTTTGGCCCTGTCCTTCTGGGCTTTTAGAAAGGAATTTTACCTCTTGCTGTTAGAGCTTTATTATTCATAAATCTAATATTAGATTTATTTGTGAAATGTTGGCAGCCTCAGCTTAAAGGGCCTATGTTATTTAAAACCTATGTTATTTTTAAAAGCAACTAAAGAACTTTGATTGCTTCTCTTTTTATAATAACAAATTGGCAAATGCCTAGTTGGTCCCCTCACGCAGGTCGCTGACCCCAAGCGAGGCTATTGTGCTCTTTGGGAGAGCAGTCGGGCTGTGGAGGTCGGCTATTGATGGTGTTTTATGAAAACCTCCCCAGAACCCACCCTGGCTGGGGACCGAATTGTGAGCAGGCCCCGACACTGGGACCTGCATCTTCACAGGGCATCTGTCCCTCCAGACTGACCAGTGAGGCTCCTGCGGAACCCAGGAGGAGCTGCCCAGGCTCTATCAGTGAACCGCAGATGGGTCTGTGTGCTGCCGGGGGCGGGCGTGGGCGGCAAAGTCTGCCGCGGCTCCTCTGTCCTGCTCCAGGGTGTCGCCAGGGGCTGGCACATCTCAGGGGAGCAGAAGGGCGTGTGGCCCTCCCTGGTTTTCACGGCTTTGTGGGGAGACGGCATAGGAGCAAGCAGTCATGAAAACAGAATACGCTGGTCCTTCAACACGTTCAGTGAACGCCAGCCGTGCGCTAGGAACATGGAGTAGAGAGGGAAGCGTGGCCCTGCTCTGCCCTCTGCATCCTGAAGTGCTGGGGCGGGAACATTAATACAATAATTATATAAAACAATTCTGGAAGCAGATACACAGTCATGCCTGGGATCCGTCCTACACGGCACGAGAGCACGTGGCAGGAGCCCTGGTGCTGAGCCGCAGGAGACAGTGGGGACACAGTGGTCTCATTCAACCACTCGGGCTGGTCCCCAGGGGGATGGGAAATGTCATCGGCGAGGCCGGGCTGTGTTTTGCAGAGCACCGCTGGCCAAGGGCCTCCACTTGCCCCAAGTGGACGTGGAGCGTCAGCGGGCCTGGGGACCTGGCTGAGGCTGGTGCTCTGAGGAGGCACCTGGCACAGGCAGATGGTCACAGAGCCTGCCCTGCGCTTGCTGTGGGCGCCCCCTCTGCCCCCGGCTCAGAAGCACAGAGTGGGGGCCATGCTCTGCCCGGGGCACGCAGGGGGCCAGACAGGCTCAGGGGAGCCCAGCATGGCCAACCACCAGGAGAGTGAGGGTGAGGCCCCTGCTGCCCCCATGAGGAACCGAGGGTGCCTGGGGACTGGACCTGGCTGTCTCCCCTGAGTGTGATGGTCTCTGTTCTCCTTGTATGTTCAAGTGACATTCTGGCCTGCCAGAGTCCCTGACCCGACTGAATTGGGAAGTTCGCCAAGCCTGGTGTTGATATGGCCCTGGCAGGAGGACATTCCACTCCCTCCTGGCCTGGGCTCCACAGCTGCCCGGGTGGTCAGGGAATGCCGTGGGCAGGCGGCAGCCACGCGGCAAGCGTGGACCTGGCCGGGACTCTGCAGGAAGCTTTGGGAGCCGACAGCAGAATAGCAGCTGTCCTGACTCTCACCCCTCAGCAATGACGCCCCACATGTGCTCCAGGTCAGGCGAGCGGGCGCGCCGGGAAGTAAGAGGACCACGTCCAGGGCGTCCTGAGGTCACACTGTGACCCGCTGAGGGGCCGAGGAGAGGTCTGCGTGCAGTCACTTGTGCAGGGGCATCTGAGCTGGGCGGTCAGGAGGGCGGGAGCTTGCCTGGGGGAGTACGGCTCCTCCGCAGCACAGCGCGGCAGGGCGCGGAGCTGGGAGACAGGCTCTCGAGCTGGAGCTGGCCGGCAGGGCGGGGGCAGGGACGCAGAGCCTGCGGGCAGGGAGGGGACTAGGCTTGTGCGCAGCCTGGAGCAGGCGAACCCAGGTCCAAACAAGGGCTGTTCCCCGGGCCCTTGCAGACGGCCTGCTCTGCTGTGTGTGCACAACGCTGCTCCGGTCGCTGGGGGCAAAGCGAAGAGCGGGGTAAACGCTGCCTGCCCAGGGCCTGCGTTCTACTACAGGGAGCCGGACAAAAATAGAAATGACGTGTGAAATGCCACTCGAATCTCAGAAGTGTAAGTGCTATGAAAAGTCACCACGGGAGATGTGCCGGAAACAGCAGTGGGCGGTGGGCTCAGGAATGCCCCTCAGGGGAACGCTGGTCAGCCCGAAGGTGCCGAATGAATGTGCTGAGCCTGGGAACAGCTCATGCAAAGGCCCTGAGTAGGCGTGTGCCAGGCAGGCTCAAGCAACCAAAAGAGGACCAGCCAGCGCCACTTGGGTCCTCAGGGGCTACTCCAGGGCCGGGGCAGACAGGGCAGGTGGAGCTCGAAGCTGGCGACCAGGCGGGCTGGGCTGGGAGGGCGGATGTGCAGCTGGCAGCGGGCGTGGCATGAGGACCTGAACGGGCAGGGCAGGCACAGCCTGCAGGGCCACGGGCCAAACACAAGGCGGAATTTGGTGAACGGCGATGGTTAAACACAAAGGACTTGTTGAGGGAGGCTGTGAAATCTCTCATCACAGCGGCAGCTCCCGCGAGACCCCTTCTCGCGGAGGAGAGCGCGTGTGCGGGCGATTCCGAGCCCAGCACCCCGTGCCGTGGTCAGGAAGCTCTGGGAGCCTTGCAGAGGCCGGAGGGTAAAAGCGGTTGCCTGAGCCAGGGGGTGGGCGGAGACGTCGGCAGCCCCACAGCCTAATCTTGGTGGCTGCGTGATGTCTTGGTGACACCTAGACTTGTCACCAGCTAACAGACCTGAACGTGACGCCGACGAGCCGCTGAGCCTGGCAGCTGAGCTAGATTTAGATCCGCTGCGACTTCGCGAGGTGAGGAGGACACGGGCAAGTCAGCCTGGCGTGGCCGCTGGGAGGCGGGCGGGACGCAGGTGTCCAGCCTGGGAGCCGAGGCCTGGGCGCGGGGAGGGTGGTCTCACCGTGGCTGGGATGCCCCAGCCTGAGGTTGCAGAAATGGGGCCTTTCAAAGTCGTCGCAGAGCCGCGTTTACGCTCTTCCTCCTCCAGACACGCCTCCTGGGGGGTGGGGACGGAGCCCCAGCTCAGTTTCCGTCTTTCTGTCCAGACCATGGGGCCCACAGGCCACCAGCAGGACTGTGGAGAGTGGCCGATCCCCTCATATGTGACTGAGCCTGCAGGCCTTTGTTCAGAAGATCGGAATGTCCCCAAAGCAGGGCAGTCGTCCACGTGACTCACCTGCAAAGGCATTAAGATGATTGAAGCAACCCAGCAGGCAGGGACAGGCAGTGACCAGGGCCTGGGGACAGACAGTGACCAGGAGCAGGGGACAG